>CAJHNH020004954.1:0-28193 GCA_905116865.2 Candidula unifasciata
TTTTTAGTTTAGTATTTCTTTTAATTTCTTTTGACCTACACATATTCCCTAGTGCTATGAAAGCTCCTCTTGCCTTTTGTATTAATTTTTTTAAATATCTCTATCAGTTCCTCAAACTTTATCTATATTAATGCCCAAATATGTGTACGACTCCACGTCTTGGAGTGGGGTGCCATTAAGAGAAACTACATTACTATGTGCCTGATTTATTCTAATTATTTTTGTGTCTTTCTTTTATGGATTTTCAAACCAAGTTTGCTGCGATCTCGCATCAGTATATTTAATTTGTCTTGCATCTGATTCTGTGAATGGGACAGAAGAGAACTATCATCAGCGAAGTCCAGATCATCAAGCTGTTTTGTAGGGGTCCACTGAATTCCATTTTTGGTGTTAGCAGTTACTGTCTTCATAATCCAGTCTATAGCCAGTAAAAATAAGAGAGGCGACAAAAGACATCCCTCTTGCACACTAGTTTTTATTTCAAATGTATCTGTTAGCTTTACCTCATGAAGAACTCGACATTTCATGTCTTTATATGTTGCCTCTACTAAGTTAATAATTTTCTGTGGGATTCCATAGTGCTCCATCAATTTCCACAGAGGTAACTGCCATTACTTCTGTTTTTTCTGCTGTTCAAACTAAGACAATTGTTTTCAATTTCCTTTACAATTATTTCCATCATGTCTTGCATTTGTTTCATTTTCAGTTATCAAAACTATATCATCAGCATATTGCAGGCTGTTAAACAATATGCCCACCAACCCCTATTTCTGGCACACCCTGTACGGATCTATTTCCCTGTACAAATTCAATAAATTGGGTGATAATACACATCACTGTCTCCTAATGTTTGAAAAAGTTCCAACTTGGTTGTCCATCATTAAACCTGCTTCTGGTTGCCAGTATAAGCTTTTTATTACTTTCAGATCTACCATCAGTATTTAAGGTTTCCAAAATTCAGATAACTTTTTTATGTTTCACATTTTCAGATGCTTCAGTGTAATCAATAGAGCACAAATACAGATCTCTAATCCAGATCTCTAATCATGTCAATCATTCTTTCTGAAAGTGTACTCAGGATAAATATGGATTTGCTTATGCCTTTACCTTCAGAAAAACCACACTGCTCTTCTCCAATTTGTTGTTTAATGTTGCACCTTTTTCTTCGCATAATAATTATCAATAATATTTTAGCTTCAAGATTCATTACACTTATTGTTCGATGTTCTCCATATTCCACGATACCAAGTGTTTTTGGTGAAGGTATGTAAAGAGATTGCAAAAAGTCAAATGTTATAAAAATAATTAAACAATGTTGTCAGAACTTTCTAAACAAAGTTTACCAGCAGCTTTTAATCCTTCAGATGTTATCTGGCCTGGAGATTTACATTTCATTTTGTGGTTTATAGCTTCTTCCACCTCAGCTTACAGTATTGGCGGCAGTTCCCAATACTTCTGACTCAATGTCTGGTTTGCTGTTATCATTGTACAGCTTTTTATACACTCTGTCCATCTTCCAATTACCGAACTTTGTCCATTAAAATTTCACCTTTCTTCATTTTTAAGAAACTACTTGCTGTATATTTTCTAAAACCTGTTAGTTCTTGTATTATTTTATACATGTCTTGTGAGTTCTCCCTTAGTTCTTCATTGTCTTTACACTTATTATTGAGCCAAACTTCTTTCGCTGCATTACATTTACGTACAAATTCGCTATGTATTTTTTGTATTTATCTTGGTTGTGTTAAGTTTTTCTTATAATTTATATTACACTAGCTGTGCCCTGCCACGCGTTGCTGTGGCCCCGAATGGTGAAATGGAAAAGAAAGAATGTAGCTCTCAATTTACAGTGTCTGTCATAATCCTTAACCCCTGTCCCTCTCCCCTCCACCCAGTCATATCGTCCTCTCCGAAGGATTGAAAAATCATCCCTGGCGAAAGTATTAAAATGGAAATAGTTAAGAATTGAGAACTTGAAAATAATGTTTTAAGCTCTCTCAGTTAACAGTGTCTGCCATCAACCCCCCCCCCCCTTCCCCCCACTAATCATATCATCCTCTATGAAGTCTGGGGAAGTCATCGCCTGACGAAATAGTGTTGTTAAATTGAGCTTGGCATGCATGTCCACCCAGACAAAAATGGATAGCATTAATCTGTACAGAGAAGTAAATGTGGTCAGTGTAACAGCTACCACATAACCCATCGAGTACCAGTACTACTGCTACCACTACCATCACCACCGTCACAACAACAACACAAAACAGTAACTACTGTCTGTACAGGTCGTTGTAGCCAGAGGAGTTGGCACCGCGTGCTGTCGCCACGGACTGTTTATTTTAAGTGTGTCCCCGACATAAAACTCTTCAACCAGTGATGGAACCCACAATAATATTTTGTGATATAAAAAAAAATGTACACTATACTCACAAAAAGTGGAAATAAAAACCCGCACTCGTCATCTCTCCCTCTCCGAAGTGACGATGTTTAATTAACCTTGGCATCCGTGTCGACCCAAACCAAACTGGACCGTAAGCCTTCTTAGTTAACAGTTTCTGTCATAAACGAATAGTTTTTTGATCGAGTGAAGCATGGGGGGGGGGGGGGGCATGCGTACTGCACTTAAATCGGATGTCTTAGGGCGTAAGGCGCAGATGTTGCAACTTAGCTGTAAACCCCAACACAACGTGCCAATTGCCCCTGTGGGGTTAAAAGAAAAATTAGTACCCAGTGGGGAATCGAACACCCGTTATACACGTGAAGGGCGGAATACTTACAACTCTACTACCGAAGACTGAAGATTTGAGGTCAGATATCGCAGCCTAGTTGCAAACCACAACACAACGTGCCAAACGCCCTATCAAGGTGAACTAACTGTGAGCTTAATGAAAGAGAACCATTTAATTCCATGATTCAAGCAGTAAGGCAGTGGCGTTGGATATGGCACATGCTAATAAAAATTTATCGCTATAACTAGTGATTACAGAATCACTGCAGAGGTCCCAGGTAGCATTTTTTGAATATTTTCGCCAGGTGATGTCGGTGTCTTTAGAAATTAGCAGGCAGATAGACTGGCCGGCTCTGCACCACTTGGTGTTAAATTGATGTATGACAGGCTGGATGTTGTGAGGGTCCTTTGGGAGCTAGTGAACAGTGCGGAGGCTGACATAACTCATTACAGTCTGGGGAGAAAAGTGAGGCGAGGAGTTACAAGGGGATCTAGCTGACTTTCAGCACTCAGGGGAAAGGAGAGACGGATATCTAATCAGACAGTTACTGGCGCCACTGGAACTGGAACTCTTTGCTTGCTGCTGAAGATAGGGACAGGGCGCTTATAGGGATGTCCCTAGTTCTGTTTTGTTGAGGCTATCCTCCACATAATGGTTCTAAAGTATCTACGTGGAAAATAATCCCTAACAGGGCCTCAGTCACGCGTCAATTGCGACTTCTAGCGCTGCCAAATTGCGAACTTTTTGGCAACCTTCGCCACCGCCGAGAGTACTCCCTACGCCGCTCATGTGGCGTGGATTGGGGCTAAACTAGATGGCTTGGACTCACGAGCAGCAGCCACTACATTTCCTGCAGCTGCCGTCGTTTTATTTGCTCGTGAGTCCTAGCCATCTAGTTTAGCCCCATTCCACGCCACGTGAGCGGCGTGGGGAGTACTCTTGGCGGAAGGCTCCGGAAGTTTGCTATTCGACGCCGCCGGAATAGTCCCTGAAAGTACGCAATTGACACAGGACTGAGGCCCTGTTAGGGATTATTTTCATCGTAGATAATTTAGGACCGCTATTCAGAGGATAGCCTGTTGATTCTTAGACTTTCAACATTCAGTATAACTAAAATGTCCTTCTGACGGATCTGCAAAAGTCAAAGGAATATATGCGAATTTGTTTTTTTTTCTTTCTTTATAACTGTATATTTTTAACATCTGAAGTAGATCTATTGCAGAGCTTTGGTAAACAATTGCAGACATGGATAGATACTTAGTTATATATAGCACACTTGTTTGTTAACTCTGCAGTGAATATACCACACACAACAGTACAATTTTCAACAAGTAATTAGAACGGCTATGTCTAATAACTCACTGTTGATTCTAATTCCACCGACAAGAAAGACTCAATTAAGGATGAGGATGATTAGCAAGAATCAATAATGGGTTCCAGTTCAAGCAGCTGGAGAAACCTACTAAGAATTGGAGCACCATGATGGCAAGTCTGCAGTGGATATGACAAGTGGGTGAGCAGATGTGTGAGTTTATGTGGATGTGAGAAGAGGGTCTGTGTGGGCATGTGGGTTTCAAAGTGCTTGGTTTTTAGTCAAATAGCCTGTGTGGGCGTGTGTTCAAGAATGGCTTTCAGCGCAGGGAACCACGTTCAGGTATTAAATGTTTTTTTTGGGTTGTGTGCATAAGAGATTTTTTTTAAATTGCTGGCTGCTTTACAGATCAAAGAGACACATAAAGTCTACACATATTTCTTCTTCTTCTTCTCTTCCACCTTGTACCTCATCAGAGTGTCAGGGGAAGATGTAATGTTCGGAGATGTAATGTTCGTTGATGAGCTCTGTCAAGAGCACAATTAAGACTGATGTTCATTTCTGTAAGGCTGTTCTTAATTCCATCACTCCATCTTTTCCTAGGTCTTCCACTCGCTCTATACTCTTTGTAACATTTTGGTGTGGTTCGCTGTGGCAGATTGTACTAGGGCATTCTTGTTAGGTGTCCAAACCACTTCATTTATTGTTCTTTGGTGACCTGTAAAACTGGCTTTATTCCTAGCATTCGTCTGATTTCATGATTTCGTATTCTGTCTTTCCTTGAAACTCCTGCAGCTCTTCTAAGGCATTTCATCTCCTTTGTCACAATTTTACATTCATTGGAGGATGTAAGTGTCTATGTTTGCCACTAATAACATAGTGTTGGCCAAAAAATAGTTCTGATAAGATTCACTTTAGTAATCTGAGTTATCTGCTTGTGTGTCAACAGTGGCGATATTTGCCACATTACTTGATTAGCTTTGGCACATCTGGAGCTAATTTCTCTGTCCAGTTTTCCTTTGGATGTGAAAGTTGCTTGTTTTTTAAATTTTATTTCTAAATTGTCTTTATGTCTTCCTATCATTATTGTCTCTGTCTTCGTAGTGTTTATTTTCATATTCCTCCCCTCTGTTACTAATTTGATTTGTGTGGTTAAGTAGGCATTCCGTATTTTCTGCTATGAGTACCTGGTTGTCGGTGAATAGTAATTCTGTAATATCTTCTTTATGATAAAAGTTCGCTTTGCTACATATGGTATCCATGTATGTTATACAAAGAAGCGGCAATAGTATACAGCCCTGACGCACACCAGAGTTCACTATAAAAGTTCTTGACAAACCTGCCTTTGATCTTATGCCTCATTTACTACATGTGAACAGGCTTTTGCAAATATTAATGAGATGATCGCTGATTCCCTTTTTTCTCATACATTCCTACAACATATTCCTGTTGACTCTATCAAAGGCTTTTTCTTGGTCTATAAATGTCAACAAACATGTCTTATCATGTTCTATTGCCCTCTCTGATAGTTGTCTGAATGTATAAATGGCATCTGTGCAACTTTATTCTAACAGTGAAAAACCTGTTGATGTTGTGGTGTGCACAAAAGTTTGTACACTGGACTGTACTTACAGCTGTCTCATGAAGTGTACATAAAGGGGAGACAACATCAAAGTTAACTAATTAAATAGCATGTTTGACGCTTTCACTACCAAACGAATACATAGAGTTATGCCCAGTATAGTCTCTATGTTCATCTCCGTAAGACACCAGTATTTATTGTCTTTAATGTTTCATTACCCGGCAGCTCAATATGCATTAGTTGGTTAATACTTACAGGGAAGAGTTTCAAATACTTATGCAACACATGGGAGTCGACGTGGCGTTGGCGGATAGTTGCAGGCTGAAGGTCTTGGCGTCACATGCTGATGGAGCAAGACTGTTTTTCTTCTTGAAAAACATGACCTTGATTCCCAGGTCAACCCACAGCCTTGAGTGGGTGCCAGGTAGAGTCATGGAAGTAAAGGCGGCCGGCATGATGCTGACCACATCACCCAGCAAGTGGTCTAGCCCAATATTCCCAGTACGCCTAAAGGAATGGAACAGAGACTTGTGTATGCCACACTTAGTTGTTACAGAACCCCTTGGCTACAGAGACTTGTGTATGCCACACTTAGTTGTTACAGTAACCCTTGGCTACAGAGACTTGTGTATGCCACACTTAGTTGTTACAGTAACCCTTGGCTACAGAGACTTGTGTATGCCACACTTAGTTGTTACAGTAACCCTTGGCTACAGAGACTTGTGTATGCCACACTTAGTTGTTACAGTAACCCTTGGCTACAGAGACTTGTGTATGCCACACTTAGTTGTTACAGTAACCCTTGGCTACAGAGACTTGTGTATGCCACACTTAGTTGTTACAGTAACCCTTGGCTACAGAGACTTGTGTATGTCACACTTAGTTGTTACAGTAACCCTTGGCTACAGAGACTTGTGTATGCCACACTTAGTTGTTACAGTAACCCTTGGCTACAGAGACTTGTGTATGTCACACTTAGTTGTTACAGTAACCCTTGGCTACAGAGACTTGTGTATGCCACACTTAGTTGTTACAGTAACCCTTGGCTACAGAGACTTGTGTATGCCACACTTAGTTGTTACAGTAACCCTTGGCTACAGAGACTTGTGTATGCCACACTTAGTTGTTACAGTAACCCTTGGCTACAGAGACTTGTGTATGTCACACTTAGTTGTTACAGTAACCCTTGGCTACAGAGACTTGTGTATGCCACACTTAGTTGTTACAGTAACCCTTGGCTACAGAGACTTGTGTATGCCACACTTAGTTGTTACAGTAACCCTTGGCTACAGAGACTTGTGTATGCCACACTTAGTTGTTACAGTAACCCTTGGCTACAGAGACTTGTGTATGCCACACTTAGTTGTTACAGTAACCCTTGGCTACAGAGACTTGTGTATGCCACACTTAGTTGTTACAGTAACCCTTGGCTACAGAGACTTGTGTATGTCACACTTAGTTGTTACAGTAACCCTTGGCTACAGAGACTTGTGTATGCCACACTTAGTTGTTACAGTAACCCTTTTTCTACAATTGTTTCCTTGGCTCCTCCTCTCTCGGTGTAAGGTTATTTTAAACCGTTCTGACTGAAATGCATTTATTAGTGAAAATATAGACTGTCTGGAATAGTATGAGTGATATAATGTAATACTTGTCTAGTACTAACAGAGTTCATGTTGAACCCTTTGAATTTTGTTGTTGTCTGTTTGCGATTTCACTAGGCAGTTTTATGTTCACTAATTTGCTATTGTTTTCTGACTGATGGTTCTTGATAACACTACCAAAAACAACCCTGTGTGGTCTGCTGCCAAGTATGCCACATCTGGAATTGAACCCATCACTCAGGAATTATGAAGCGGGTTCACAACACCTATGCCAATGACTCCTTTAAAAAGCTGTATGTTACATTAAACAGTATAGAAGAATATAAAATATTTCTTCTTCTTCTTAGCTTTCACCGATTGTAAACTCTTAGAAATATCATAGTTTTTTCATCCAGCTATATTTTGGCCAGAATTTGAGTTTTGCATGCACATCCCTTTTACAGGTCTGGTTTATTTGCATGCAGACTGTTGATTTATGGCCTCTAAGGCAGATGCATTCTTAGATGAAAGGAAATACCCATATTTAACCATACATTACAAGTTTAGAGTTGTTAGGAGGATTAGGGTCTGTTCTTATCCGATCCAAATTAAGGCCCTGGAACCGACGTGAGGAACTGCCTCAAACTGCTTAGCCATGTGACTTACATAAAAATGGTTATTGGTATTGTTGTTTTGTTAGCGTATTTTCGTCTTCCAGACGACCGTATTCTGATCTGCTGTAGGGAGACATGGGAATCACAGCCCAAGGTAGCCATGGTACTCAATTTGGGAAGCATGCTAGAGACCATATGTTGCTGGAGCAGCTTGATCCCTCTCTTGGTCCGCTTTGTGAACTCAACAGGAAATTGCAAAGGTAGCACTAGCACATCGAGAACAAAGCATGTCACAGAAGATGCTTGATCAGAAGAGCATTACTCTATCTGCCTGCTATGGCTTTTTCTCTAGACTAGATGCTACAGATTGTTTCCATGAGAACAAATAATTTCATTTAATATAGCATCCTTGGTTCAAACTTTTTGTTGCAGCCCTATTGATTAGGTTCACATGTATGCCAGTCAGGTGATGGGGTGTTGTGAGCAGCCACCTCACTGCAAACTGTTGAGACTTAGCCCTAAACTAAGAGAATCATTCACAGCTTAAATAAGTAACATCTCCTTTGGGTGGTATCTTATGGTTCTGTCCTATTACATAACAGCAAAGTTGTAGATGTTCAGTCGTTTATTGTCTATCTTTGTGAAAGGCAAGATCCAGAATTTCAAGCATCAAATGGCCCACTATGTGACGGACACAGTGCTAATGTCTGCTACCATTCCTCACTTGTCAGAGTATTGGAACCAAAATGAGAAGCCTTTGCATCAGTATGAGTACATACATTTAATATTAATAGAACAATAATGAAAAGCTTAGGCTCACTTAGAGTAAGTATTTAATTTTAAAAAATAAAATAGTAATGAATAGTTAATTACTCGAATGGGAAAACCTCAGCATGAGATGAGTTAGAACTTAGTCTTTAGTTTTTAAAAAAGTCCTTGATAGATGACTGCTTTAGGAATTTTGCCCTCTTTCTCAGTGCAAACTTTCTCCACTCAGGCAAGCAGATTATGTGAGTATGTCAGCTGACATGACTTTCTCCAGCTAATAATGTGCTGCAGCTCTGTCTTGGCTTAAACACCTTAGACTGTGGTATGTAATTTTTTCCCACATCTGTTAATCTCTCCTTCTCTTCAGTCACTTCACTATGTCACAATTTCCACAATATCTTTTATTATTTGATAGTGTATGTTGTGTGTTGTTGGTAGTCATGTCTCTCCCCAACCTTCTGTCTCTTGTACTTTTAGTTTGTTCTATTACAGATAATCTTCCATGCAATGATATCAAACAGACCAGCACTTTCTCTCTCAGCCTTCCTTTCCCCAATATCATTAGCTATTTCCTCAGTTTCATTTGTTTGCCATCCATCTTGTTATGTCATTTGTGTTGGCATGATCACAACCTGGCACTTTTTCCAGCAACAACACAAGTTTACCGTTTTCATCTTCCACTTCTGTTTCACACACTGGATCCAGGTTGCAATGTCCACTTCCATTGTCCAAAAGAATTTTCCAAGACCTTTCAGGTGATATGTTTTTAATCTCTTCCATTTTGATATCTAGCGTGTCAGTTTTTTTCAGGGTGGTTATTGTCATATCCCAGTTGTGTCGCATGTATTTTTTTCAGGATTTTCCCTGTAGAATGTAAAGGCACTCTGAGATATTGGATGGTGGCTCTCGTTGGTCTGGCGGAAATCTGGCAGCTCCTAACAAACATCGTATCTATCTCAGGGATGGGGCAACTCAAGTTATGCCTCTACAGAATTATTTACAACTCCTAGGCGCAACTTGGTCTGACACTGCAAACTACTTATTTGCCCCCAGACTGGATAACATACTTATCTCAGTCGTATAACATATCACAATAGACAACACTGGATAACAATGATCTGACAAACATAATCCCTCTTATTTCAGAACTAGACAAGATATGACACTAACTAAATGGATTAAAAATAAAGAACATTTAGTAATTAGTGCAATCAGGAATGAGAAAGGTGGCAAAGAAGGCAATTAAATAATCCATGTTGATTCAGGGAAAAAAAAATTGGACGCTGTAGGACTCCTGAGGATGCAACATACCACCTCCTAATTCATCATCACAAATGGGTCGTAGAGGCATAATGTGGCACTCAGTGGTATCAATGATTGTACTTATCTGGAAGCAATGAGATCCTTCCCACTGGCAACACAATCCTATCTGGATAGATTACAAATGGATTACTTCCGCAAGGACTTCCTGAGAGGTGAACTGTTCTCTGGTCCTCATTGCTTAAACATCATGTAGAGACTGATGCTGGAAGGTCACTTGCAGTGGTGGTGGTGTACTTCACTCTGACTGTGACTGGTGTCAGCTGGAACTTAATGCATTCCCAGTATGTATGGAACCTGTATTAAAAAAATATAAGAAGATATTACCTTTCCAACTGTTGGTCGTTCCCGACGTTTCTGAAATGGCAGTATCGCGAATGGATGGAACCTTAGATGCAGTCGCATTATTAGAGATTGTCTCCCGTCAAACATTCACAACGATTAGGGCCACATACATCTATTTTAATGTGTGAAACACTAACCCATGCTATCAGCAAGCCTCTGGTTTAAAACAGATAACAGAAATTTTACAGAAATGCAAGAGATGAGAAGAATGAACATGTCCTCACATTCAGAAGCCTAAGTTGCAGTGATGTATTAAAACAACTACGTCTAGCAACGGGTTTGTATCACTACGCCCAAGTACGGCGGTGAAGTGGTTAACTAGATTGATTATAATAGTCTCAGAAAATTCTCCCCACTATACTAATCGACAGTATACTTGAGTCTACTAGAAACAATGATAATCCTGACATACAGACACAATAGCATAACAAGAACTATTCACTCAAGGACGACAGGTCCTAGATTATAAATAGGGTCATTATTAGGATGTGGGCTAGTCTATCGTGGCAGAGGTGTTGTTACTGTTCTGTAACAGTTATATAGTCTTAATTATTATCAATCACAAATACAAAATCTACTACACAACTAATGAGGTAAAGATAGTTGTGGGGGGGGGGGGGGGGGGGGGGATATGTTTAAAAGTCTCAACTTGTGTGATGAGCATGTTACACACTTGCAACAACTTATTTCGTATTTCGTGATTGTTAATCACCATTTCATTTCAACCAAGTTGGATAATTTAGAGTCTGGAGAATTGCAAGCCGGATAATCAAGGTAAGTGAGTCTGTTTTAGGACCGTTGAATCAACATGGGACGATGTAGATTTGAACTCCACACCATCAGATATGTGCCTTACCATTTGGCTACTGTATCTTTCAGTATTTGTTTGACCCATTATATTAAGTTTTGGTTATTCTGTTTTTCAGGGTCTGGAAAACATGATATGCTACAATAATGTAGGCTATATAGTTTCATGCTGCCTCCAGGGTTTAGACAGCATGATGACTTCCACACCATTCACTGGCTACTAGACATTGCTCACAGTCGCATGAGGCAGAGGCATATCTTTAAGAAATGGCAGGATGCTGGGAGAAGCTGAAAGTTGCTCATGATGTCTGGTCTGGTTAGCGTGGCCACAGGTAAACACATATAGACATTGTTGCATGATATATTGTTACATTTTACATTGTTATGTGATGCGTTGCTGTATAATTCACTGCTACATGATCCACTGTTACACATGTCATTTGCATGGTACATTGTTATATGCTATGTTACTACATTGAAGATAGTATGATACATTATTACAGAACACATCATTGCCTGGTGCATCGTTACATGTTACATAAGTATATATAGTACATTAGTATTGATATATCTTTTTATGATGAATGATACATTGTTATATGACATAACATCATTAGCTCTCGTTATGCCTAGTGGCACATGAGACTTCAGATAGGACTTTCCATTCTTTCCTGTTTTGTGCAATCTTCAATGCAGTTTTCCATGTCAAAGATGCCGCACTCAGGTCACTTTCCATCGTTCGTCTCCCTGTTGTTTTTGGGCGCCCCTGTTTTCTCTTTCCCTCTGGTGTCCATGTGAGAGCTGTTTTCGCGGGTATATCAGGATTCATTTTCATAATGTGGCCAAGCCATTTCCATCTTCTCTTGGTTATCATACTGTCTAAAGTTTCTTGGTTTGTGACTTGAAGTAGTTGAGTGTTTGAGATTGTATCTGGCCAGAACATTCTGATAATTCTACGTAGACATGTGTGGTGGAAGGTGGACAGCTTGAGTGCATCCTTTTTTTGGTCATTCTCCAGCATTCCGCTCCATAAAGAAGAACTGGCAAAATGATGCTCTTGTAGAGTCGGAGTTTCGTTCCTCTGCAGTAATTGTTGGATTTCCAGATTTGCCTCATCCTTCCAAAAGCAGCTCTAGCTTTGTTCAGGCGTGACTGTGTCTTCCTCTGTCCCTCCCAGTAGGGACACCACACTGCCAAGATATGTGAAATGTTCTACATTTTCAAGAGTTTGGTTATTTATGGTCACTGGTTGTTGGTTTGGACTGTTTGTCATGATCTTAGTTTTCTTTGTATTTGTTCTCAGTCCCAACATTTCTGCTGTACAGTGTAGTCTGTTACTTTTCTCTTGTATATGTTCATGTTTATGTGATAGGAGTGCTATATCATCTGTAAAATCAAGGTCCTCAAGCATGGTGAATGGAGTCCATCATATGCCTCTCAATGTTCTGTCTACTGTGTTCTTTAGTATCCAATCAATCACAAGGTTGGAGAGGAGAGATGACATAACACATCCCTGTCTTACACCTGTCTTTACTGGGAAAGATGTATTGTAATTTTTTATACTGCAGGAAAAGTCTTTATAGAAGAGACCAATTATGTTGACTATTTTTTCTGGAATTCAATAATGTTGTAAAATTTTCCAGAGACTGTCTCTATGGACGCTGTCAAAAGCTTTCTCAAAGTCCACAACATTTATATAAATACTTCTCTGCTATTCATTGCATTGTTCTAAAATGTTACGTATGGCGAAGATGTGTTCAGTTGTTCCTCTGCCCTTTCTTATTCCTGCTTGTTCTACTTGTAGGCATTTATCTACTCCTCTTTCAAGCCTCAGTATGATGATTTTACAAAATATTTTGCTTGGTCCTGAGAGTAATATTAAGCAATATTAGAACTGGTGATGATAATATTATTGCAGAAAAGCTCAAGGCAATAGATGATGTCATCATTAACCGAATGAAAGATTTGTATAATGGAATATGGGCAGAGCAAAAATACCAGATCAATGTGGAAGAAAGGAATAATTGTTTAAATTAAAAAGAATTTTTTTTTTTTAAACTGACTAACAACTAGGAAGGGGTTAATCTGTTGTCAGTAATATCAAAGTTTTTTTTGTAAAACAAAATTATCTATAGTATTAAATAAGTAGTGGACAAAATCTTAAGAGTGAAACAAGCAGATTTGTGACCTGATTTACAAATTTAAAAATCAACTTAAAGCACACCGGGCATATTAATATCCCACAGAAAATGTATTCAGGTGTAGATGTTGACTGTTTCAATAGCACACTGATTACAAACATGTTGTTCTCTTCCACTCATAAGCCCATCATTTGCCAGATCTACTCCTAATTCTTCTTTCACACATTTTTACACTTGTTATGTGATCTAATCTTTTTCATCAGCGTTCATATATGCATCCCATTTTCACTCCAATATCAACTTCAGATTAATCACTTAAACTATTGTCTGTTTGCACTGTACACTGAACCCTTATACATTGCCTTAATTTTTTATTTTATTTTATTGGCATACCACTGCACAATCGACACAAGCAGTTTTGGCTTTTTTTTTTTTTTTTTAAAAGCAAATTGTTTATGTATAGTAGTTTTCTGAATGGTCAGCTTTTAGTACCACTGTCGAAACCTACGCAATACGTTCTGCGGCCAGATCGCTTACAGCTGGGATCAGACCTAGCACCCCAGGCATTACAAAGCATGAGTATAGCATAGCAGTCTAACATCTCCCATTGATGTTCTAAAAAAGCTTTCAGAATCCTTCTTGAAGTCAATGAAATTCAAAATAAGAGGTTGTTTTTAATATCACAATAAAGGGATTAAAGAGGTGAGGTCGCCCAAAAGAAACCCTACGTTGATGAGAGAGGCCCTACGTTGTGTTGTTGGACCGGATTCCATCCATGATGTTGAACTGATTACACAGGTTAGAGCATAATGCATTAGAATAGACTGTGAGCCCCATGTAATATATAATTGCTTCATATAACAATTCAAGATGCATTGTTACATGATGTGTCATTTGATGATATACACTGTTTCATAATAATAAATTCCATGATCTGTGCGTAATAGCAAGTTTCTTCCTATATTATTACATGCTACATCGTTACCTGTTATCTCATCATGTACAGTGTTACATGATAAAATACATGATAATCATTACATGATGATTGATACAGTGTGACATAATATCCCATTTCATGCTGCAGCAATATCAGTCACAGGCATGAGAGAAAGTTAATGTTGTGATGTGTATAAGCCATTACGGACACACTAGGTACATTACCCCGGGCACCAGCAGGCTCTGAGCTGGTTTTACGAATATTTACACATGACTCGTGTCACACATCCCAATCATGTGCCACAGAAAATGGCTTGTCATAGCATACATCAATCAGTTCACCACCAATTGGTGAAGACCTGGCCAGTCTTAGCTGCCTGTTCATTTGCTCACCATACCAGTGTAACCTAGAGAAAATATCTAAAGAATGCTAACTACCTGAGACTACTGAAGTCATGCTTGCCACTCTACACGGAGCATGCCTGCCTCCACCTTTCTCAGCATGCTCTGTGAGTCAGTTACAATCACAGAATGTGTATTCAACTGATTCTTAATCCAGCAGAAGGCAGCAGTGACTGCCAACATCCCCATTCTCAAACTAGACGTTGTGATGTCATATGCCATTCTTTGTTGCACTTAGTGATGTCCACTTACTTTTGCTGTAAACCCAAATACACTTCATCTGGTCTCAACACAGAGCCATCTGTATAGACAATCACATCACCTGGGCAGGAATTGTCATTATCATTTGTTGAACTTCTGATGCTGCAGCACTAGCTGGCCAGTACCTGCACACATGACCTAAAAGGGTAACAACCCTAGACAAGTCTGACATTTGCTCATACATTTTGACCCACTCTTCTCCCCACCAAAACTTATCAAACCTGCAAACATGTCTGATTGTGTCTTCAGCATGAGCCATCCAAGACCCTCCTCTTTTCAATGACCCTTAGCTCTATCCAGGGCTTCATGCAGGAGGTTCTTTTTGTCTGCTGCTACTCTGAGATTTGACATTGCTTGCAGAACTTTCAGCAATTCTGCAATAGTAGGCAGTGCAAGTATATATTACATACATGCATACTACTCGGGCGTCTCTTGTACATCCAAGAAGTACGTGCAAGGCTTCATTCTGTATGCTTTCAAGTTTCATCTGCTGACACTTTGATATGGTAAGCATTCCTAGTCCATAATCTATCACTAACAGAATGGCATGCTAGAACATTGTGAACAGTATTCTTTGTTCCATGTCCATTGCTGCCATAATCATGAGAGCATTGAGCCCGTTTTGGCATTTCACCGCAACTACCTCTACATGATCCCTAAAAGACAGGCTTCTATCGAAACAGAATTTCGTGACATATTTTATTCTATGACAGGTAACATCCCCAAATCAGAAGAAACATATCCTGAAAATTTCAGCTGAATCAGTTCTAAATCGGTTCAGTAGTTTCGAAGTCTATAGGTAAGAAACAAACATTGATTTATGTGTATATAGTAGGGCTGTACCGAATATTCGCTTCATATTCACTTCGGGGCTGAATAGTGGACCTAATAACTATTCGGTATTCGGCCGTTTCTGCATACACTGCGATGGACTGAAACAACTCTCTGTTTAAAACAATAGTTGCTGACGCCTAAGTTTGTCGTAGGGGGAAAACCCACACGGTTGTGTGGTACCTAAGCTCTCAAAGTCTTTGCCTGCTGACTAAATCGAGGCATTACAGCAGAGGTTCTCAAACTGGGTGCGAATGCCAGGGGTGTGGCGGCGAAAATCAAGAAATTTCGGCTATAAATTGTGACATTATTAAAGAAGGCATGAAGATATTTAAATTGTCCTTCCTCGCCACTGTCTTCCTCGCCACTATCTAAAAGAGTTTTTTACCCTGTTTCGCTCTCAAAGTTTATCATACTGCATAAAATGCCTACCGCAGCATGCTAAAAATTGTCTTTGTATTTATCTTGAGGTGCGACCGATCCTCCATCTGTGTTCGTGAAGGTGCAGCGGATAAGTAAGGTTGTGATTACATTTTGGCTGAAATTTTTAAGTGGAAAATTTGGTCTGTACAATAGTAACTGTTAGCCTCGTCAAGTAAGAACTTCTAATTAAGGGCAATGCGTTCTTTTTTTGTTATTGTTGTCGCTTGTGTGTGTGTGTGTTTCTGCGAGAGAGAGGGGGGGGGGGGGGGGGAGGAGGAGAGAGAATTCATGCATTTTTCGTTCTTTCATGGTGTCTTCTCCCAAATCAAATTTGAAGATATTGCTAACGAGAATATAATGGTGCGATTAGATTACATCGAACGAACGGCAGAGCGAATGATGGTTTTGAAAGAGGCGGAAGCCCGAAGACAACTAATCACAGACATCAGAGGAGACACTCATAATTTTTTTGGCCGTGTTATGAGAAGAGGGAAAATAGAACATGTGGTGACCACTAGAAAGATCTGTGGAAGGAGGGACAGTGGGAGACAACGAGAGAAGATTCATGACAGTCTTGTTGCATGGCATGAAGGTGTGTCAGAACACGGACTGATACATGCTGCAGGAGATCGCAGATTGTGAAGAGGCATAACGCCCACGCCAGTCGGCCAGGCACCTGATTGTGATGATACACTAATCGTATTCGGCCGAATAGTTCGTCCCACTATTCGTATTTGGCCGAATAGTGAAAATCACTATTTGGTACAGCCCTAGTATATAGATATAGGTTATCACCAAATGAATTTTCATTATCACCAATTTGGGCTGTAAATATCTTCGAACTGACACTGGTGTTTCTAAATTATGCATTAACAGCCCCTACGTCACAGATGCCCTCATTGAAATAATAGTACTAGTGCCTATAAAAACCACTGAATAACCAGTGAAAGATATGGAACTAATTTTCAAACCCTAGCAAAATATGAAATTAAAAAAAAAAATTTTTTATTACAAACATGGCCAATTTTATTTTAGAAATGCATACTCTCTGTTCAAATTCCTTATTGATAATATTAAGTTCATTCAGATCATAATTCGCCATGTATTTCTGTCTTTTCAGATCGGGCCTGATGCTTCTATTGCTGGTGTCAGTGTGGATTGTTGGGCTCCCATTTGTGGCATTTTGTTCAGTTTGCAAGAGGTGAGATCCAGATACAAATGTTAATGGCTAACAATTCTGTTTATCTTCATCTCATAGAAGAATCTGATACCGCAGTGGGTAACGCCTGCCAACCTGATTGACATATGGTCACTAAAAAAAAGTAGGTCATGACCCCTTTAGAATTCTAGGAAAAAAAAATATTATTTAAAAAAAAGTCAATAATAACTTAGTTAAAAATGTATGTATTCTTTCTTCAAAACAAAGATATATTAAAAGAGGTTACAATGATAACTTAACAGAATAAAGCATTCAATTGAATATTTCCTGATAGACCTATAAAACCCACATGTATTTGGTGACTAATGCCATGATCTCATGACCATTATCAGTGAGGCTTAGGGCAAACTCTGATGTCAACTTGGCTTTAAAAAAGCCATTTGGATCAAAGGAACCCACAAAATGCATTTGTTATTTAATATGGAGACACAGCGAAGTCTTGAAAGAGTTGGCCAACATTGCATTGTGTACAAAGGTAGGTTGAGGGCCAGGAGTAGAGCCAATCTTAAATTTCCCCTATGAATTTCCACGAGGCTGAACAAAGTTGCATATTTTCCATCTACCCTAGGCTGTGTGAAGGATCCATAGCTACCATTGTTTACAACTCCACCAGTCCATTGTCCGTGATTTTTTGCCCAGCGACCTGGCTGTGATGCATATAGGGGAACAGTTTCACAGGGAAGCATGGTCAGAAAAGGCTTTTCTGGTAGAATGAGTCGCTATGGTGTGTGATGTGGTGGTCGTCAGCATGTGGCTGCTTAGGCGGTGGTAAAAGCGTCAGGAAAAACAGCATGGAGCAGAAAGATATAGAAAAGTACCCTCTGACATCCTGCCCTCTGCCTTACTGAATGTTTCTGTCATAACAGAAGAAGAACTAAGAGAACACTAGAATAGTTCTTTAGGTATCTGTCCCAGTTTGTCCAAGATCTTTTCGAGCATCCCAATTCAGGAACTTTTATGATCGACAATGAGAAACTAGAGTTACATGTGAAAGTCTATCCTGTATTGGGACAAGGGAAGTTCCTCTCGATCACAAAGAGGCTTAAAACGGCTTGAAGTAACCAGAGATGCAGACGGCAAAGTTTCTTCTTCTTTGCATTCACCAGCTGTGAATTCCAGCGGCAAGTCATGTACATCCATTCAAATTTTAGCCTTGTGCCAGGACCTGAGTGTTACGTGTACATCCATTTTACTTTTGTTGTGTGTGTGTGCATTTCTTATTCCCTGCCACTCGACTTTAGAGGAAGATGTTGATTCTATCTCTAGGATAACTGCGGCCGTTGCTTTGTGGAACATTATGTTGCCATATTTGTGTAGTGTCCTCTTTGCCCCTTTGCCTGCAGATGCCTACGGAGAAACCCCGTTAGGGCAACTACCTGTAGCCCACAAGGGAAGGCAGGGGCAGATCATGGGCATTACCCACCATCAAAGGAGGCTTCAGTAAATGCAGAGCCAACTCATCACGCTCTGTCACATCCTGCACATGACTGATTAACCTCACAACCGTATGTTGAGCTTTCCACTCATCAGAGGCTGTGCCCTCTGGAGATCAGCCTGCAGGTCCAGGATTTTGTTGTCCACACAAATAAGTAGATTCTTGTTAATTGCATTAGACACTTTTGATGATGTTTTCAACTGTATGCTTAGTTAGCATGATAGTATGGATAGGCATGCACAGGGCATGGTTTCTCCTGTTTGTTCCAAACACTAGAGAGAGTGGAGCCAATGGATAGGGACGTTTGTCTAAGGCTGAATCTCAGTAGTCCAGTTGTTCTTTCACTCTATAGAGTTTTAAAATCAAAATTTCCACTTTAGTGGTACATTGGGCAAGTGGACTTTACTCATGTTCCAAATGGGTTTTGATAGAGGTTTTAACCTGCGCTTTTTTGGGTGGGCTGATGAGAGTTAGACCAGACCCTGCATCTTTGGAGCCACCAGCTCTGAGATCCCCTGCCAGCTCTAATAATGCTCATTTGAGACATCCTTGGTGCAAGTTAAAGACATGCAGCAGGAATCGTCCGTAAGGTTCAGTAAAACCAGCACAGAGAAGGCTGGCACCTGAGGTAAGGTACGGAATATCTCCTTATACACGTCACATCAGACATAACATTCTCTAATGCTTGTAACCGAACTATAGACATGCCATAGGCCTCCCTCTTGAATTGAAGTGGAAGAGGTTGCAAAAAAGTCCAGCATCAAATCTGTCCCACATCCCAAACGTGTTGTCGTATGTGGTGTATAATGCTGCCAGAAAGTACTCAAAATGTTCCACTGCTTGCTAATGCTCACATGGACCACAGGTACAAATGTAAAGAGGGGCAGAAGACCAACGTAATTGACATTCCCAAGGAGCGTGACTCTGATCTATCCCAGATTAGGCAATTCTTTCTTTTAAACATTGAAGGAAGAAGTTCTTAATAGTGGCACGCAAACTCATGAAGTACTTGGTGCAGAACAAGTACATAGAAACTAGGTCCCCCCAAAAAGTGGTATTCTGGGCATCCCTATGTGTCTTGAATATCTGTCTGTGTTATGGGAGAGTATTCAGAGGGCAAAGTCAGAGAAAACCAAACTGCACTTGCTTTGGTTGGACCTCGCCGACGCTCATGGGTCGGTACTCCATCAGCTATTATGGAAGGCCCTTTAGCATTTGTCGGGTTCTGCCAGAGATCATTGGGATGATCAAGCAGTATATGTTTCTAAATTTGTGGTGGGCCAACCTCCAGGCTGGGATAGTAATGGAGTTTTCAAATTCTCTGTGGCGCGGTGATTTATGTCACAGGCGTGAGGGGAAGTTAAGTCCAACATGATGTGTATAAGGAGATACTCCGTACGTCACTCAGGCGCCAGTCCTTTACTATCCTGGTTGTACGGAACCTCACGCAAGACCCCTACAGCACGTCCTCGTCGTGCGCCACGGATAATGTCTCAAATGAGCATTAACAGAGCTGTCAGGGGATCTCGGAGTTTGGCGGCCCCCAGAGGTGATGTGCCCTTGTGGCTCTCATCAGTCCGCCCCCAAACGCTTGGGTGAAAAGTGTTATCAAAACTCATTAGGAACATGAGTAGGTTTGACAAAATTACAGCTAAAATTACAACCCTTGGTTGAAAGACTGCTGAGTAAAGAAAACATTGCTCAATGCTCATCCTCGGTTAATTCTCAGTGTCGTCGTCACCGCGCTGAGGTGCACCACAACAGTAACCATACATGGGCTGGCCATCCTTGTGCATCCTCGGTTGGCCCTCAGTGTCGTCGCCACCGCGCTGAGGTGCACCACAACAGCAACCATCCATAGGCTGGCCAGTCACGTACATCCTCGGTTAACCCTCAGTGTCGTCGTCACCGCGCTGTGGTACACCACAACAGCAACCATCCATCGGATGGCTAAGCCTAAATGTCCGACAAAACTAGATCATACGGATCAAAATCTGACCATCAAAATTTGCACTGAACTGAAAAAGGCCGAATGTCCACACCCAAAGACCCCACTCGCCCGAGTGCGGGGACAAAACTGATAACGATATGCCTGATTCAGGATGTGAAATTCTGTCGGGCTAATATACCTATCTGTGTGGTCACAAAAGTCCAAAACCCACGGGCTGCTCCCCGCTGACTTCTAGAGGGCGCAGCCCCTGTCGAGCGGGAGGCCTGATACGGTTGTGAGGTTAAGCAGGCATGTGCAAGACGTGACGATTCCTTGGGTGAGCCCAGAACCAGAGCGCCATGTGCCGGCTCTGCATGCATGGAAGCCTCCTTGGATGGTGGGGAATGCCCATGATCTGCCCCTGCCTTCCCTTGAGGGCCAACTGTTCCACAGGGGGCTGCCCCAAAGGGGTACTCCGGGGTCAATACCTGCGGCGAAGGAGACAAGGCGGACACCACACAAATCAGGCAACGTCTCGACCCACACAAAACAATGGCCACAGTCACCCTAGAAATAGGCCTGACGTCTTCCTTTATGTCACAGGCGTGAGGGGAAGTTAAGTCCAACATGATGTGTATAAGAAGATACTCCATACCTCACTCGGGCGCCAGTCCTTCACTGTTCTGGTGTTATTTTTTTTTTTTTTTTTTTCCAGCGAACACTGGCTGTTAATTCCAGTGGAAGGTCAGGTTAATCGTCCGCTTGGACTTTTGGCTTTCACCTGGACCTGATTTTTGCGTGTACAACCGTTTTTCATTTCCCTGCCTCATGGGCAGCTGTACGCCGACTTCGAAGGAAGACGTCAGGCCTATTTCTAGGGTGACTGTGGCCATTGTTTTGTGTGGGTCGAGACGTTGCCTGATTTGTGTGGTGTCCACTTTGTCTCCTTTGCCGCAGGTGTTGCCCCCGGAGTACCCCTTTGGGTCAGCCCCCTGTGGAACAGTTAGCCCTCAAGGGAAGGCAGGGGCAGATCATGGGCATTCCCCGCCATCCAAGGAGGCATCCATGTATGCAGAGCCGGCACATGGCGCTCTGATTCTGGGCTCACCCAAGGAATCGTCACGTCCTGGCACATGCCTGCTTAACCTCACAACCGTATCAGGCCTCCCGCTCGACAGGGGCTGCGCCCTCTGGGAGTCAGCGGGGAGCAGCCCGTGGGTTTTGGACTTTTGTGACCACACAGCTAGGTACATTCTTTTTTCTTCGCACGTTAGATTTCTTTGACGAGCCATTAGCCCGACAGAATTTTACATCCTGCATCAGGCATATCGTTATCAGTTTTGTCCCGACACTCGGGCGAGTGGTGTCTTTGGGTGTGAACATTCGATCTTTTTCAGTTCAATACAAATTTTGAGGTCGAATTTTGATCCGTATGATCTAGTTTTGTCGGACATTTAGGCTTAGCCATCCGATGGGTGGTTGCTGTTGTGTACCACAGCGCGGTGACGACGACACTGAGGGTTAACCAAGGATGTACATGAATGGCCAGCCTGTGGATGGTTGCTGTTGTGGTGTACCCCAGCGCGGTGACGACGACACTGAGGGTTAACCGAGGATGTACATGAAGGGCCAGCCTGTGGATGGTTGCTGTTGTGGTGTACCCCAGCGCGGTGGCGACGACACTGAGGGTTAACAGAGGATGTGCAGTGAACAATGTTCTTTTTACTCCGCAGTCTTTTAACCAAGGGTTGTAATTTTGGCTGTACGTTTGGCGGACCTACTCATGTTCCTAATGAGTTTTGATAACATTTTTCACCCAAGCGTTTGGGGGCGGGCTGATGAGAGCCACAAGGACACATCACCTCTGGGGGCCGCCAAACTCCGAGATCCCCTGACAGCTCTGTTAATGCTCATTTGAGACATTATCCGTGGCGCACGACGAGGACGTGCTGCCGGGGTCTTGCGTGAGGTTCCGTACAACCAGGATATTAAGGGACTGGCGCCCGAGTGACGTACGGAGTATCTCCTTATACACATCATGTTGGACTTAACTTCCCCTCACGCCTGTGACATAAATCACCGCGCCACTCTGGTGTTATGGAACCTCACGCAAGACCCCTGCAGCACGTCCTCGTCGTGCGCCACGGATAATGTCTCAAATGAGCATTAACAGAGCTGTTAGGGGATCTCGGAGTTTGGCGGCCCCAGAGGTGATGTGTCCTTGTGGCTCTCATCAGCTCGCCCCCAAATGCATGAGTGAAAAAGGTCATCAAACCTCATTAGGAACATGAGTAAAGTGCTTGCCAAATGTACAACTAAAATTACAACCCTTGGTTAAAAGATTGCGGAGTGAAGAGAACATTGTTCTGCTGAGACTCAACCCTTGACCTAGAGATTTACCCGCAGCACAGACGAGTAACATCTCCTGTGGGTGGCGTCTCGCAGCAAGATTCTACCCATGTACATCCTCTGTTAACCCTCAGTGTCGTCGTCACCGCGCTGAGGAACACCACAATAGCAACAGCTCATTGGCTGGCTAAGCCTAAATGTCCGACAAACCTAGATCCTACAGCACACGAGTGAGCTCAAAATCCGACCATCACAAATTGTATTAAATGGGAAAAAGTCCAAATCCCACACCCAAAGACCCCACTCGCCCGAGTGTTGGGACAAAACAGATAACGATATGCCTGACGCAGGATGTTAAATTCTGCCGTGGTAACGGCTCGTCAAAGGTATATAACCTGCGGAAAAAAAGAATGTACCTACTTGTGTGGTCACAAAAGTCCAGAACCCACGGGCTAATCCCCGCTGATTTCCGGAGGGCGCAGCCCTTGTCGAGCGGGAGGCCTAATAGAGTTGTGAGGTTAAGCAGGCATGTGCAGGATGTGATGATTCCTTGGGCGAGCCCAGAACCAGAGCACCATGTGCCGACTCTGCTTTTATGGAAGCCTCCTTGGATGGTGGGGAATGCCCATGATCTGCCCCTGCCTTCCCTTGAGGGCTAACTGTTCCACAAGGGGCTGCCCTAAAGGGGTACTCCGGGGGCAACACCTGCGGAGAAGGCGACAAGGAGGACAACACACAAATCAGGCAAAGTCTTGACCCACTCAAAACAATGGCCACAGTCATCCTAGAATTAGACCTGAAGTCTTCCCTCGAAGTCGGAGTACATCTGCCCGCGAGGCAGGGAACAGCAAAATGGTTGTACACGCAAAACTCAGGTCCAGGTAAAAGCCAAAAGTCCAAGCGGACGATTAACCGGGACCTTCCGCCGGAATTCACAGCCGGTGAACGAAGAAGAAGAAGACCAGTACATTTGGAACAAACATACTGCAGAAGCTGTTGGATCTTAAGAGCAGTGATGGGTCTGCCTGTTGGAGCTGGAGCTGCCTACCAACCGTAAGGATCAACTAAGTCTTAGAAGGATATTAGAAGTTCTGTGGGAAGGGAAGGCAGCTGGAGTGATATTGACCACATCCCCCTTCAAGTGATGTTTTTTTTTTAAATTGAAGGCCCTCAGCTTTCAAAATATTGCACTTTTTTAAAAATCTACAGTTAACCTTCACTTTCTGTCTGATTTCATCATTTGTCTTTCTCTTTAATTAGGGTTGAATTTGAGAGAATCGACTTTGTTGCACGAGGTTTGATCTGGTCTGGCTCGGTCTCTTTCTGCAGAACGGCTAGCTGCCTGTTGAGAGCATCACACAAAGCATGAAATCTGTAGCCACAGTGATGATCTTCTGGTGTCTCCGTATACATTGCACTCATGAACTGAATGACACAGCTGTGAAACAAACTCATGACCTCCAGAATGGGAGGTAAATAGGTTGACCATATTGCCACAAAGACCCCCGTATATACTTTGTCATTTCTGTCATTGCTCAAGTCTGCCATTTGTTAAAAAGAAAATAAAAAGTTTCTATAATAGTATATTTTCCGCTTTTAATATATTTCTGATACTTGTTTGTATTTCAGTATTGATGCTGTTTCTCCAGTAAGTTGATTTTCTTTATTACATCTGTTTTCCGTTTATTTTGTGTGTGTGTGTTTTGAGGCCCCATTTTAAAAAAAAAAGAATGGACCCACTGCCCCCTAACAAGTGTGTCATTAAAAAAAAACAATGATTAGTGGTGTTTCCGTTGTGGTCATCGTGCATCTGCTTGAAAGGCAAGTAGCCAACACTATGCATACACAGCCATTTCTGTGAAATGGACATGCACACAGAAATCAAATTCTAGAAACAGTGGAGGAACAAACGAGTTTCTGCCAGATTTTACAGCTGGTGAACACGAAGAAAAAGATATTGCATTTGATGATATGCTTTCTGCTTGAAGCTCTTGTTTGTCAGATTCAGATCTTAATTACTCCATGCATATGTTTATCTTTATCTCATTTGTTTCACCACATAGTTACATGAACTCACTCTACCACAACAGTTACATGAGCCCACTCTACCCCAATAGTTACATGAACCCACTCTACCACAACAGTTACATGAACCCACTCTACCACAACAGTTACATGAGCCCACTCTACCACAACAGTTATTGGCCCACTACCACAACAGTTACAGGAGCCCACTCTACCCCAATAGGTACATTAGTTCACTCTACCCAAGTAGTTAGATGAACCAGCTCTACCCCAGTAGTACATAAACCCACTCTATCCAATTTGTTGCATGAATCCATTTTCCCCTCTTGTTACATGAACATACTCAGTCTCAATTGTTAATGGACCACTCTACCCCAATAGTTGCATAAGACCACTCTACCCCAATAATTCCATAAACCTACTCTCTCCAAACAGTTACATAAGTCCACTATATCTCACTTCTTACATGAATCCATTCACTCCATCCCCCAAATGTTACATGAACCTACTCAGTCCCAATTATATCATGAACACACAGTACCCACAAAGCTGCATGTTCCCACGCTACCATAATAGTTGCCAGAACTCATGTTAACACAGTTGTTATATGAATCCATTTCCCCCAATTTTGACATTAACCAACCATACCTTTCATTGTAAACTTAATTCTCCTGCTGTAGTTACCTAATCATGGGGGGGGGGGGGGAAGAAAGAGGCTTGTTAAGTGACAGGTGCTGCTATTCCCCTCCCCCCCCTTCCAGAATATGGCATTTGAGAGGACCGCCACAAGGTAGCCCAACGACCCCAGCATAGTAATTTGCGAACTGGGTCCACGGTAGAGAAAGGGATGTAACTGCAGTATTGTTTCTGAAAACAAGTCACGGTCTGGTTGGCTCCCTTTAAAGGAAAAAATTAGTAAAAATGGAGGAAATAAAAATTTAAAAAAAAAAACCTCAAACCCCGGCCAAAGGGATAGGAAGACAAAAGACAAAATTTTAAATAAAGTTTAAAAAAAAAAAAAAACCCCTTAAAAAAGGAAGTACCTCTGGGAGGAATTTTCACATCCCCGGACAACTGGGAAAGGGAAATTTGCCCAGTGTGCCCCAAAAATCAAGCAATAGGGCAAATATCCCCCTGTTGACACCCAAGCGAAACCCCCCAATACTAAGTGAAAACGTTCAGAACTATTTTTTGGGCCAAACATCTGTCAGTGCCAAATGTAGACCTTACATCCTCCAAAGAATATAAAAATTTTAAACAGAGATGAAATGCCTTGAAGAGCTGCAGGGTTTTGAAAGACGATATAAAATTTGAAATAGCGAATGATAGGATTAAAGACAGTGCCCGGTACTGCTTACAGTGAGCCGATCAAAACATTACAACAGGATTGAGGGTGGGAAAACCTCACGGAAAATTGAATGATGGCTTAAAGTACACCCTTTCCTAAATGAACACAGTCTTGTAGTGTTTAGACAAGCTCATAAGAATTTCTCCCCCCCGACACAGTAGAGAGAAGAAGAAGGAAAATAACGGGTTTACCCCTATTTAAAAAAAAATTTTTAACCAATATTTTTTTTGTTTTAAATTTTAAATCGGTTTTAAAAATAATGTAAACAATCATTAAACAATAACCAAACGTTTTTCGTTCTCCAAGAGTTTTACTTTACTATAAAAAAGTAAATTTTTACAAAAACCAGCAGCCGTACTACAGCCAACCATGCATCCCCCACTAACAACAAAAACTGAAACCCTCCACTAATATTTTAAAAACTGACAAAATCAATATAACTAAAAACGGCAACTGCCATGTCAACCATCCCCTTTAAATAAGAACCGACAAACTCCCTAAAACTAAAAAATGGCAAATTTCCATGAAACCATCCACTAAAACTAAGAACTGACAAACCCTCATTAATTTTTAAGAAATGCAACCACCCTAATAATAAAAAATGGGAAACGCCATGCAACATCCCCTAATAAGAACTGACAACCACCCCCCTAATAATTAAGAACGCAAACCGCAACTGACAAACCTCCACGATAACTAAAAAATGACAAACCCGCCCCCTTTCAACCACCCCCTAAAAAACCTCCACTAAAATTAAGAAAAACAACATGCCGTGACAAATCCACTAATAACTAAGAATGAAACCATCCCAATAACTAAAAATGACAACCCCCCCCCAAGAATTTTGAATTGAAAAAAACCCCCTAATAATAAAAAGACAACCCTAATAAAAACAAAAAATGACAAACCCCCCCACAAATACCATTAACTAAAAACTAAACCCTCCCAATAATTAAGAACTAATGCCACGACAACCCTCCTAAAAACCCTCCCCTAAAATTAAGAACTGACAACCTGCCACAAAAAACCCCCCACAAAAATTTTAGAACTGACAACCATCCACTAATATTGATAACTGACAACCCTCCACTAAAATTTTGGGGAAAATGAAACCTGCCACTGACACCACCCCTAAAACCAACATAAATTTTTAAACGACACCATCAACAATAATTAAAAACGAAACTGCCACTGACAAACCCTCCACTAACAACCCTCCTAATTTTGAAATGACACCTGCCATGACAAACCCTTCCCCCAAAAACTAAGAACTGCAACCATCCCTAGAATTAGAATTTACAAAACCACTAAAAGATAAAAACTGACAACCATACACTAATACAAAGAAAAGAAACCTGCACTGAAAAATCCCCTATTAACTAAAATGACAAAATCCCCCAATAATTTAAATGCCAAAAATCCAAATAATTAGGAGCAACCATCCACCCAAAAATTTGAACTGACAACCACCCTATAATAGCACTAACAACCTTCCACTAATTATCCCGAATGAAAACCTCCCCTATTAATCCCGACCCCCGAAACCATCCCCAAATAACTAAGAACTGACAAACTCCACTAATAAATAAAAAACTGATAACCCCCATTTACAACCATCCATGATAAATAAAAAACTGATAAACCCGCCATGACAACCCCCACAACAACCCCTAAAATTTTTAGAATGACAAATGCCCTGACAACCCTCCCCCAAAAACAAGAAAATGACAACTTGCAGACAAACCCCATAAAAACCCTCACTAATTTGAGAACTGAAAAAACCACTAATATTTTAAACTACAACCTGCCCCTGAAAAACATCCACTAAAACCACCA
>CAJHNH020004955.1:0-28180 GCA_905116865.2 Candidula unifasciata
ATTCGACGATGACAGAAACTGCTAACTAAAACGGCTTACAGTCGTGTGCGGGGTATTTTTTCCGCTATTTGTTAGTATAGTGTACATTTTATTGTGGGTTCCATCACTGGTTAGGTGATGAAGTTTTTTTTTTCTATGTCGGGGGCAAAATTAAACTAAACAGTCTTTGGCCACAGCATGCGTCGCCAACACCTCTGGCTAAACCGACCTACACAGACTGTAGTGACAGTTTTTGTTGTTGTCATGAAGGTGGTGGTGGTAGTAGTAGTCTGGTACTGCATGGGTGATGTGGTAGTTGTTACACTGGCCACGTGTACTTCTCAGTACAAATTAACGCCGCCCATTTTAGTCTGGGTGGACACGGATGCTAAAATCAATTTAGTTACAATATTTCGTCAGATGATGATTGTCCCATCCTTCGAAGAGGATGATATGATTATTGGGGGAGGGGGAGTAAGGGCGCAAGGGGGGGGGGGGGTTGATGCCAGACACTATTAACTGAGAGCGCTTAACACATTATTTTACAGTTCTCATCTCTTCACTATTTTTTTTTTACATTTTGCCAGGGAAGATTTTTCAATCCTTCAGACACTGTTAGTTGAGAGCTATTGTCTTTCTTTTCCATTTTACTATTCTGGGCCACAGCAACGCGTGGCCGGGTACAGCTAGTATATTCTTAAATTTGGACAAAAATTTAAACATTACATTGTTAGTGACGGCTAATCAAATCGGCATCTTGGTTTTGTTTTCTGACGATCCGATTTGTCTTTCTTCATCATCAAGTTCTCGGCGCAGGTTGTTTTTTAACGCACGCAGGTAAGCGAACTTTGACTTTTGACCTAAGAAATCTGCATAAAGCTATCGTTACGGGGACGAAGATGTGTTGAACGATTGTTTGGTAATGTAAAGGTGTGGGCATTTCTTCAGTGAGGGAGAGAGGAGTGGTCGGCAAATTTGGAACTGGGATGGGAAAAGCGATGACAGAAACAGCTAGATAAGAGAGCTAAAAGCGCTTTGCCCGAAAGATTAACCTGCTTATTGTAGCAGCAGTGATAGTGGTAGCAGAATAGTAGTTGTTGTGGTTGTGGTTGGCAGGGTGGTTACAACTACGGGCTGTCGTGATCCGGATTCGACGCCCGGTAAGGTGATTGAGTTTTTCTGTCAGGGCACACTTCAATATTCTAACCTGAGAAGTTTGTGACAACAGTATTAGCCATGCGGCGCTATAGTACTGGTACTTGATTAGTGATATGGTAAATATTATCCTGGCCGCATTAACTTCTCATTACACTTTATGCTACACATTTTAATCTGGGTCGACAGGGATGCCAAGATCAAATTAAAAAAAATATTGTCAGGTGATGAATTTCAAATCCTTCTGAGAGGGAGAGAGAAGTGTTCGGTGGACTGGAGGAAGGGGGTGATGATAGACACTGCTAACTGTATAAGTGGGGCAGCAGAGAACAACTGTTGAGGAGGATGACCTTCATGTTGCAATTAGCCAGATTGGAGGAAGGCAGGTGAGGCTCACATCCCTCACCAAGGATAAGGCTGTGGAAATCCTGAAGATAACACTAGGGAAGAGGACGGTGGTTTGATGCACCAAGGACGTACGAGGGACTATGGTAGCCACCCTAAATAGGATCCAGGAGACAGATGAATTGATCAGGAAGATTAAAGAAACTAAAGAAGAAACTGCTATGAACCTTCCCCATGACATCAGGATCTTTGTGGACATCAGCAGACCGGAGGTGACCGTGCTGGTGAAAGGAGTGCCTTTGGCTGAGGACGAGGAGAGGACCACTGAGAAACAGAAGAAGGAGAACCCAGGGTTGGAGTTCAGGGAGGTTTATAGGCTAAGCACCACTGAGGACAAGCTGACCACGGTACTCAAGGTCAGATGTGGAGGCAAAGGAGTTCCTGAAAAGGTAATGTACCAAGATAAGGTTACATACTGCGAGTTGTTTGTTCCGCCTCTGCCGCACTGTGAACAATGCTGACGTTTCTTCAACAGCAGGAGAGACTTTCGGGTCAAGGAGCCAGCATGTAAATTTTATGGTGGCAAACACTGGGCAAAGGACTGCATCAAGGCCAAAGAGAGAAACCCTAACACTAGCTGCGTTAACTGCAAAGGGAACCACTGTGCCAGATACCTAGGATGCCCGGAGAGGAAGAAGGCAATGGACATCTGGAGGAAGGCTATTATGACGCAAACATCGGTGGCCATGGGGAAATGGAGGCACAACCAAAGGGACAATGCAGCTAAGGCCATCACAGGAAATCGACCATTCGGGATGGTGAACAGCAGCTGTGGACCAGACCAGCCAATGAGGGAATAAGGAATTGGAATAATGAACAATAGGACTTATCAACGAGAAGGTCAGCAGTCCACGCAGTCTAACCCCAATAGAAGAAGCACAGCTCGCGAACCCCGAACCCACACAGTCTCACCCTCCCCCTGCAGCATCCTTCCCTCCTGGGTCTGAAACTATTTTGCCACCGACCCCACCACCCTCTGTCACTCCCCACCCTGCTGTGGCACCAACCCTACCCCCCTCTGCCACTCCCCACCCTGATGTGGTACCCACCTCACCCCCCCCCCATCTGCCACTCCCCATCTGCTGTGCTACCCACCCCACCCCCTCTGCCACTCCCAAACCTGCTGGGGCAACCACCCTATTTTCTTCTGCTACTCCCCACCCTGCTGTAGCACCCTCCAACCCCCTTTCTGCCACTCCCCATCCTGCTGGCCCAGTTTCCCTCCCACCCCAGTGCCCCCTGGATGCCCATGCACCTAGCCCTCAGTTAGAGGCCGATCTGCATGCCGAACACCCTTCGTCTATCACTGTATGCCTATTCCGGCATGTATGCACTCTGCAGAGATCGACAAAATGCTAGAGGCGAAAGCAGATTATTATTTTTTGTTGGACAGCATTGGACGAGAAAGGAACAGACTGGTAAAAGCACTACGTGATCTTACTGAGGAACGTGCTAGGATGGGAAAGGAAATGGACAATCTGAGGAGACAGCTGGAAATAAAGAGAAGCGACACAAGGAGCCTGACGAAACAGACCGGACAGGCAAAGACAGGAGAGGATATAAAAGAGACTACAGAAACTAAAGCAACGCCTATTGCCTATTGATAAAGCAGATCTTTATAAAAGGAAGGAAGTCCTTGAACTCTTAACCTTTAAGATGAACTTCGACAAGAGGATGAGTCAGTCTAGCCAGCAAGGAGGAATTACTGACGGTGCAGGGACTACGAGGAAGGAGAAGGGAGGTAAAGGCATCAACTCATCTTCTAACACTTCCCTCTTCAAACCCACTGTATCCAAACCCACACATCACAACCACCTCCAGCTGTACACTTCCGACCTAGGCACGACACTTACAGGCCACATGTGAGACCTGCCTCTACCCTATCTGACACCAGTGGGCCACACCCTCACCGACCCTCCACCACCCTTCCTTATTCCCATGGCCAACGCATCCACCGAGCTTACCCATCCCACGATCATACCCTCAGCACCAGCATCCTCAGCCCCATATTCCCCATCAGCGCATCCCACACCCTGCCCGCCCTCATCCTCAGTATCAACATCCCCAGCCCTATGCCCCAGCGCATTTCTTACCCCACCTGTCCTTACACCCAGCACCAGCATTCCCTCAGCACTGCCCAAGGCAACCACCCCTACCCCCGCCCAAAAGTCCATAGATATTTATTTTGGGGTCAATGTCTAATTAGATAAATTTTAAGCAAAGGATATCAATCAGGTAAACCTAAACGAAGCTAAACCAGACACATAAAATAAAATAGAAATCAATCCTAAAGTAGTGAATAAACTAGACCTGCAGATAATTCATTTTAACTGTAGAGGAGCTGAACTAAAACTACAAGCAATGATGTCACATTTCCAAGGCCAGCATAATATACTAGCCCTTCAAGAAACTAACCTTAAACCAAAAGATATAATAAAATATTCATAAATGATAGAGAAACAGGTAAGGAAGGCGGCGTGGCCATCCTTATCAATTAGGAACGACCAACTTTAAAGGAATATGTGTAGAAATAGCCCGTGAACCAGAAAAACTAAAGATAATTAACATCTACTGCCCAAGAGGGGAGATAGAGGAGAACGACCTTTAGAAAAATAGAAAACAGGATAACCACTAATACAATAATCGTTAGCGACTTTAATTGTTCACACCCTTTATGGGGTGGTAGAATCGAAAGTATGGCAGAGAAAGATCTATTAAATTGTATTGAAGATAATCAGCTAACAGTACTCAATGACGGATCGATGACAAGGATTTATCCAGTTCCAGGAAATATAGACTATTGACCTTTCATTTGTAACCCAGAGTGTAACAGGGAGTCAATTGAAAATCTTGGAGGACACTTCCAGTCACCATCTTCCAATTATAACGAGAATTAAAATCCAACCAACAAAGTATGAAACTAGTAACAAACCCAATTTCAATTTAAAAAAATGTAAATGAAACAAAGTTATAAATGAACTAAAAAACTCAGAGTTGGTTAGAGTAGATGGTGAAAGCATATATACTTCTGCTGAAAAAAAAAATGACTAATACAATACAAAAAACAGCAGTAAGAAATATTCAAAATAAAAAATGCCATTAGATTTCCTGGAGGGAGGAAAGAGGATTCAAACTAACAACAATAAAAGAAACGTAAATAAGAACCATGTTGTCTAGTGGACACAAGAATGTACGGAGGCAAGGGATAGCGTATAAGGGCTCTTCAGAGATATAATAAATTCAGATCACCGGAAAGATCGCACAAATATGTTACACAAAGAAATGCAGCTAAAAAAGTTGAAGGACATTCTGCCAAAAATTGAACCCAGATACTCCAGCAAATAAAGTGTGGAACCAGATTAAAGTCATAAAATAAGACAAAATAAAAGACAGGATCCCTACAGTTCAGGTACTCGCAGTGGCAATTAATGATAAAGAAAAGGCAGACATTTTCATGAGGTCTGTTCCAATGATAGATTAAATCAACAAGAACGAGCACACAGAATGGCTCCTAACAAATAGATAATGAAAACCAAAATCGCAATTAAAGAAGAAAATGCATACCTAGATACAGATATAACTACTGAAGAAGTTAAATCTAACACGGCAGCTGGAGGTAAATATTCTAAACTATACAATATTGAAAATGCTACCAGCAAAAACCATTTTGTCCAAGGCCAAGTCCTTTTGAGAAAAAGATTAAAAGGTCGACCACTTTCAGACTGCTACTAGCTAGCCGAGGCTGCTAACAGTCTCCGCCTATATTTGTGGTCTGGGTTATTTGTGCCACTTTTGTGACTAAATTCGAGTATTTGCGCCATTTCTCAGCTTGATGCTTTCATCAGGTTCAGACCGCTAGTCCTCCACCCTTGTGCATGTCTTTCCTCTTCTTCCTTGGTGTTTCCTGTTTGTTTTGTCTCCCTTTGATTTGGCTAGGCATATGTCTCTCAAAGCCTCTCAAAGTCCAACCCCACGTCCGCGTAGTGAGAGGTGGTAACAGAACAAAGTAGGGGATTGCTAGGTGTGGGCGAAGTATGGTGTGGCCTTGTGCCACGGGACCGCTACGGTAGCCATAAAGGCGACCCTGGGTCACCCCGAAACATTCTGGCCAACGGGGCTCTGGTGAAGTTGCGACAGGCCTAGCAAGCCGGCAATGGATTTATTATCGCTACAGAAAACACATTGAGATATAAAAGGACTGATCAAACGGTATCTGACCATGGCTATGTTAAGGGACAGAAAAGCGAAATACAAGATTGCAATCAGATACAGCCATTAAATTGCAACAACATCTAACATCCATGAATGGAGAATGTAAAACAAATAATATGAGAATCAACACTGAAAAGACAGAAGTAATGTCAATAGGAAAAAAGAAGACAGATCTAAACATAGCAATAGAGAACAAAGGCATTAAACAGGCATCTGAGTTTAAATATCTGGGAACTACATTTACCGAAGATGGGAAATTGGATAAAGAAATTAACACTAGAGGTAGACCAAGAACAATATGGAAGGATAACATCAGAGAAGCTCTACAACAGCACGATGTGCCTATGGTCGAGGCGGCCAGAAGAGCCAGAAACAGAACCTTATATCTCGCTCGACACCACAGCGGTAAAAGAGGAAGTGAAGAAGAAGAAGGCATATGTCGCAGGAGAGCGAGCTTTCGTACACAACGTCCCTTGGACCACTAGTTAAAGTTTTAAAATTTTAAGTATTTTATTTTGCCAAAAAGCACTGAAAACAATTATTGATTTTGAATAGTTCCGAAATGTGAAAATATTTCTCGTATGACCATAGTAAACTTATAGTTGTCTTCCTGTAATAAGAACGGGTTATTCATGTCGTGGATATGTGTGCAAAATGTTGTGTGGAGCCTTAAAGCAGGTCTAATCGTTATTTGATAGTGCGTGATCCGGTTGTGCCGGTTTAGGTTGGCAGCTAGGCTCCGGTGTACGTAAATACCATATACCCGAGGCATCCAGTTCACGCTTTAAGATCCAGATATTTGGCGATGAGAAATGCTGGGGCATGTTGGGTATTAAACTCAAGTGCTCTCTGTGGGAATGGGGTGGGGTGTTAAACTCATAGTGCATCCGAAATGGGTAGAAAAGGTTGAGTGCATCCGAAAGAGTTAGGGAAAGGTGAGGGGAAAGGGGGCCTGAGGCCATTCAGTCATTTCTCGTCGTTGATGTCTTGCTGGATTATAGCAGGTCCTTTAGCCGGGATTATGTGTATCACGTTATCAACCTTTGCTATCATCAAAATAATGGGGTGGTATTAATGGTTATGTGTTCTAGTCCTGTCAGTATCGATTCACTTGTTTTCCCTATCTGTTGTCAGTCATATCTTGCCGTGAGCTCCAGCGGTCATGTTTATGTTGTATGCATGATGTAGACTGGAATGGTTTTGTGTACGAACCCCCAAGGTACATGGACGCACACAACTAAGTGTATACGTACATGCACTCGAGCATTCATATACGCAGACATCACTACATGTGTGCACTTCCTTTCACACTTATCCTGTATGCATACCTGTTTGACATTTCGTACACATGCATACTCTTTCATATGTGTCAACCAATGCCTACATAAATGTACTTACATTCATGAGAAACGTGTATTTCCACACGTAAGGAGACTCACACTTCCATGTCTTGCATGTTATTGTGTGTCGCCATGTCTTTACTATCGTTTGGTCGTGTCACTTTTTAAGTCCCTGGTACGTGATCTGTCCGTTACGTTCTTATCATATTCTGGTGGATTGTGTGTTGTTGAGGTTGGTGTACACACTTCATTTCATTTATTCTCATTAATTAACAGCCATGCAACAACATAATTTATAGCGTTCTGGAGTTCACTGTCATTCACACACACACAAATATATATATGTGTGTGTGTGTGTGTATATATATATATATATATATATATATATATATATATATATATATATATATATTATATATATATATTCATATTTATATACACACAATCATACACACATACACATGCCTACAAAATTACATGTCTATATCCATGTAATCGTTCATCTGTATTTTTCGCACAGCTATATTCCCACATTCCTGTCCATATGCATATATGCATATGCAACCCCTTACCATTCGCCTACATACGCACTCGTCCTTTTGTATCCACACATACTCATATCTATGTACCCATCATACTTACATTACTCCCTGACGCCAGAGTGTCCGGAGTCACCATCTGATCTGTTCTTTCTGTTGTCCTAAGTTGATCTTTAACCTGATCTTTTTAGTTTTTGGTTTGTTTTAATTAGGTACTGTTTAACAAGTTTGTGGATGTCTTTATTGCTATCAACCTTCAGACATTTGTTTACAGTTATCTGTTGTTTGCGTTTTAGAAAATGCTCCTCAATGGGTTTCCTCTCAAATTTGTATTTAGTGCAGTAAAAAGCATTATACAGATTACTAATCTATACAGTGAGATCTGGAAAGAGGGAGAGATTGCAAGAATATGGAAGAAAGCAACTTTTATACCTATTAAAAAGGCTAATAAGGACCCTAAAAAAGTATACCCATATAGACCAATATCACTAACATTCCACCTGGGGAAAATATTAGAAACAATCGACAATAAAAGAATAACATTCCACATAGAAGGTAATAACCTGTTTAGCAAAACTCAAGCAGGATTCAGATCTAACAGATGCACCCTAGATCAATTTATAAAATTAGAAGACCATGTTAAAAAATCATTCCAAACCGGAGGTAAGACAATGGCAGTGTTCCTAGATCTGGAACAGGCATACGACCAGTGCTATCGGCCAGCTAAATTAGGATTCACATGAAGAACCTATAAAAATATCGGAAGCTTCTTGCAAGACAGAACATTTTCAGTACTAGTAAATAACGAATGATCACAAACGTACGATCAGGTGAATTGAATTCTCTAGGGTGCGGCAATATCCCCTAACTTGTTCAACATATTAGTAAATGACCTTGACGAGGTCATTACGAACAAGGAAACAGGACTAACTCAATTTGCGGACGATTGTGCAATTTTCCACAGCCATGATAAGATACACTAAGAAAAGACTACAGAAAAGTCTAAATAAAGTGGCAAATTGGATGGGAAAATGGGGATTTAAAATCCACATCTACAAAACAGTAAGCATGATATTTAACTTTAAAGGACAGCTTAATTTTGACCCTGAAGAAACGAGACTCCAAATTAATGGTAGAACAGTTCAACGGACACGTTAGACGAAATTTCTAGGAATGATTCTAGATGAGCAAATGACCTGGGCTCAGCACATTGATGATCTCGTAGTAAAGTGCAAAAAATACAATAATATGCTGAGATTGATTAAAGAAAGCGGATAGGGAGCGCACCAGGGCACCCTAATACAATTTTGTTAAGCATTCGTTAGAGGCAAAATAGAATACGAAAACGTAGTATTACGAATCAGCATCAGAGAAGAGCAAATGCAAACTTGATAGGATTCAGTGCCAAGCTCTGACTTCCATCATAGGCGCTGGTAAAGGGACATCGAGAGAGGCTATGGGGGTAGCACTAGACATCACACCGCCTAACCACAGAAGAAAGCAATTAATCTATAGCTATTGGATGAAAGCAGCCAACGATGCCAGACACCCAGCTTTAGACGCTTTTCATCATAATATTAAACACCTAGGTGACAAACCGATCAGAGATATACTGAGACCAGCAGCCTGTGACGCTGCACAAGAAATTACCGATAATGAGGACTTAGCTAGGACTCTAGAGGCGAGAGTTAGGTTTACCCCTCAAATCCCTCCATGGAGACTAAAATTGCCTAGAACAGACATGACTGTTAGAAAGAATTACTAAAAATACTTAGCTGTTTGAGGCCAAAACAACAACAGAAGCATACATAGACCAGATCCGATCAGACAGCCTGATAACATATATTGATGGGCATAAGAACGAAGCAGGGGAAGTAGGAGTAGGAGTAATTATCTCTCAATATGGAATGTAAAGAGAATATAAAATAACAGATCATGTGGCAGTGTGCACAACAGAACTAGTCGGCATATTGAAGGCACTAGAGGTTGTAATAAATAAACCTCCAAAGAAAGTTAACATACTGACAGATTCGTTGTCATCAGTGCAGACGTTAAAAACTCATAAAACTAGCAGTAGATCAGATATAAAAGAAAAGATTTCAAACTTATAACCCAACTCAAGATTAAAGGATACAAAATCACCATTGCATGGGTACGCACTCACGAAGGTGAATTAGGCAATGAGAGAGCTGGCCAAGCAACCAAAAGAGGAGGTAAATATGATGCTGTAGTAGGAGTAGTACCTAATTAAAATGTGGAAACTCCAATGGCAGATGATCACTAATGGCAGAGATGCATACAACAACCTTAAAGCAACCAGCCTAAACACACAGGTATGGGAAAAATTGAAAACCCAGCTAACAAACTATTATGGAGAGCTAGGTTAGGGTGGCATCCAGAGAGATTTACATTTCCCCTATGTCTGGACTGCTTTCAGGATAATACAGTTGAACATTTAATGATAAACTGCACTAAATACACCTTGGAGAGGAAACCCATTGAGGAATGTTTTCTAAAACTCAAACAACAGATTACTGCAAACAAATGTTTACAGGTGGATAGCAATAAAGACATCCAAACACTTGTTAAACAGTATCTAATCAAAACAAACCAAAACTAGAAAGACCAGGTTGAAGATCAGCTCAAGTCATCAGGAGGGACCGGTCAAGCTGTGACTTCGACACTCTAGCGTGGGGGAGGTAGTGTAAGTATGATGTGTGCATAGATGTGAGCACGTGTGGATGCACAAGGAAGAGTGCGTGTAGTATGGATGAACTTATGTGTAGGGTGGATACACAAGAAAAGATGTATGTAGGCGAATGATAAGGGGTCACATATGGACAGGACAGTGGGAATACAGATGTGCGGAAGGTATAGATGTACGATAGCATGGATTTAGAAATGTATGTGTGTATGAATATATATATATGTGTGGGTATATATATATATATTTATATATATAATATATATATATATATATATATATATATATATATATTATATATATATATATATGAGCATGTATATTTATATATTTGTGTGTGTGTGTGTGTGTGTGTGTGTGTGAATCAACGTTCCGGGAACTCATAAATTATGTGGTTGCATGGGACTATACGGCGAACGAGTGCATACATACGTGTAATATCGCGCGAACCTGTTAATTAATGAGAATTATTGGAATGAAGTGTGTACGCCAGAAAGAACCTCATCAGCATACACCATCCACATCATTCACCAGAACATGATAAGAACGAAACAGACATGTCACATGCCAGGAACGGGACATAACTAAAAAAAGTGACACGACCAGACGATATTACAGACATAGCGACACAAAATAACATGCAAGCATGGAAGTGTGAGTGTCCTTACGGGTGGATGTTTCTCATGAATGTAAGTGCATCTATTTAGTCATTGGTAGACACACGTGAAAGAGAATGCATGTGAACAGAATGCCAAATAGGTATGAAAGGAAGTACAGACATGTAGTGTTGTTTGCGTGTCTGAATGCATGTACGCATACACTTAGTTGTGTGCGTCCATATGTTCCGGGAATTCATACTCAAAACCATCTCAGTCCACATCATGCATTAAACATAAACATGACCGATGGGGCTCACAACAGGATATGACTGACAGCAAAAAGGGAAAACAAGTGGATCGATACTGTCAGGACTAGAACACTTAATCACCAATTCCACCCCATCAGTGGGCTGATAGCAAAGGTTGGTGACGTGATAGTATAATCCCGGCTAAAGGCCACGCTAGTATCCAGTAAAACGAGGAATGACTAAATAGCCTCAAGCCCTTTTTTCCCTCACCTTTCCCTACCTCTTTCGAATGCACGTCGAGTTCAATCATCACCCCATTCCCACATAGAGCACTTGAGTTCGGTTCCCAACATGCAACTGCATTTTTTATTATTGCCGAACATTTAGATCTCGAAGCGTGAGATCAGTATGTTGTGAATATGGTATTTACGTACACCGGAGCCTAGCTGCCAACCCAAACCGATACCAGCGGATTACACAATAACAAATGACGAATAGAACAGCTCTGAGGCTAAATCTAGCATTTCGCACACCTATCCACGACATGATCAACCCGTTCTTTTTGCAGGAAGACAACTGTAAGACCACTTTGGTTACACGCGGAATATTTACACATTTCGAAACTACCCAAAATCAAAAACTGTTTTCAGTACTTTTTAGCAAAGTAAAATACTCAACGTTGTGTAGAAAAGCTCGCTTTCCTACGAAATACGCCTGGCCAAATCAGAGGGAGATGAAGCCAAGATGAAACACCAAGAGAGAAAAGGAAAGTAATACACAGCTAACAACAGGGAAGAGGACTAGCGGTCTGACTCGAAAGAAAGCATTAGGCCCAGGGACATCGCAAATACTAGAATTTTACTCATGAAAGTGACGCAAATAACCCAGACCATAAATATAGGCGGAGACTGTTAGCAGCCTCTGCTAGCTATCAGCCGTCTAGAAAATGTCGAACTTTTAATTATTCTTTCTAAAAAGGAATCGGAATCGGACCCGGGATCTCAGTAGCGATGTTTGCCACTGTAAAGAAAGCATATATGTGTTCACCTTTCCATGTAGCGATGTTTGCCCCTCTAAACAAAGCATATAGGTCTCCACCTTTCTAGGTAGCGATGTTTGCAACCCGAAACAAAGCATATCTGTCTCAAATTTTATAGCCAGTTGTGTGAGTACGTTACAATCACATGTGTGTACAGCTGGCTTTCAGACCAACGGAAGACTGCAATGATCACATGATAAGGGAAGGACCACTTCTTAACAAGTCGGAGGTAGCTTTCAATATCACTGGCAGATGAGGAAAAGAACAACAGAAAATTATGATGCTCGATACAAGACGAACTATTGTCATCGATAAATCTGATATCAGAACACGAGTGTCAACGCCATATGGCAAGGCACATGAAGTTAGTGCATATGAAAGCAAGTAGGCAAGTAGATAAGTTGGTATAATCGTAGACGTGTAGAAAAACGGGCTGAATAACAATTGTCTATTTCAGGTAGCAGACAGTACGATAACCAAACGAATTGTGACCTCATAATCGAAGAACAAGTAAGGGGAACTATTAATTCTCAAACATGTAAATAAATAACTGTTTATTAAGTGATAACGTCCCTTATATTCCACCCCCCCCCCCACACACACACATACCATATAAATATATTGTATTTAAGCATCGTTCTCTCTTCGCTGCTTATTCCCAAAGGGCTCTGACCACATCTGCCTTGTCATTATCAATTCACCACCCTGTGGTGCAAATCTAGCAGTCTTTTTGTTCTCTAGCAGTCTTTTTGTTCATTCCCCACCACGCCGGCATAACGTGGAGAAAACATCCAAAGTATGCTCACTACCCGTGACCTTCCCAGTGAAGCTTGCCACTCTGCTCGAAGCAATCATGTCTTCGCCTTTTTGAGCATGCTTTCAGAGTCAGTTACAATTACGACATGTGTGTGGATCTTGTTCTCTAACCATTATAAAGTTGCACTGACCGCCTTCACTTCAATTCTCATGCTAGATGTTGTGGTATCATACGCCAGGCTGTCCCGCACTAACGATTTTTCTTTGGCTTTCGCTACGAAACCCCCGACACTTCTTTTTTCCTCTCAACACAGAACCATCTGTATAGATAATCTGATCATCAGGACAAGAATTGTTGTAAATCAACTCTTGGACTTCCACCTCAGTAGCCCCCGCTGGCCACTCTCTGCAGTACCGGCCTAATGTGATCATGACCCTACATAGGTCAGACTTTTCCTCTGGTACTCTGACCCACTTCTCTCCTCGCCCAACGTTCTTCAGCATGTATACTTGTCTTATTCTGTCTTCTGCTTAAGACATCCATGATTTCCCCCTTTTCAGCCTCTAACGCTTAACTGCACCCTAAGCTTCATACAGAGGGTGCTCTTTATTTGCAGCTTCTCTGAGGTATGACTTAGCCTACAGCACCTATAGCAAATATGAAATATTCGGCAATGTAAGGATGTATTGCATGTACACAGTCGAGGTATCTCTTGTACATCCCAGGACTAACCGCATAGCTTCATTCTGTATGCGCTCCAGTTTCTCTAGCTGATTCTTCGAGACAGTAAGCAAGCCCAGTCAATAATCAGTCACTGAGATGATTAAATGCTGGTGTAGGATGAACATCATTCTTTGCTCCGTGTACATCGCTGTCATAATCTCTATTGAATTTGGTCACACTTCACAAGAGTCCTATTTGACGGTACAACAATGTTGAGTAAGTGGTCCGTCGTATAGTTTACATAACAAGCCTCCACCTATCTTCATCATTATCAGGTGCTTTGCCGACTTGAGTGGGCGATCATGCCTCTTCATAATCCATGATCTCCTGCAACATGTATCAGTTCGTGTGCCGACACAACTCCATGCCATGCGACAAGAATGTCAAGAATCTTCTCTCGTTGTCTTCCTCTATCCCTCCTTCCACAGATCTTTCCGGTGGTCACAACATGTTCTATTTTCCCTCTCCTCATAGCATGGCCGAAAAATGACGACTCTCTCCCTCTGATGTCTGTGATAAGTTGTCTTCGGGCCTCTTTCAAAATCTCTTGGTTGCTCTTTTTGACTGTCCAAGGTATTCTAAGCATTCTTCTGTAAAATCACATCTCTGAGGCCTCAAGAAATTGTTTAGCCTGCCTACCGATTGTCCAGGACTCACAGCCATATGTTAAAACTGGATGTATGTAGCAAGACAGAATTCTTTTTTCAAACTCTGTATGACAAAGATAGATTGCACAAGATGTTCTTTATTTTATAAAATGCAGTTTTTGCCTGTCCTATTCTGTTTCCTAATTCAGTTATGCATCTTCCATGTGCCCAGATACTTAAATTTGTGTACTTGTCCTAAAATAACACCATCGACTTTTATTACACATTTAGGAATAATTCGTTTCTTTGGTACCTCCATTACTTGTGTCTTCCCATTATTCAAACTGAGGCTCATTCTTCCACTTTCTAACACCACAATGTCTTTCATTTCCTGTAGTTCTTTCTGACTTGTTTCTATCAAGACTGTGTCATTAGCATAACGTAAATTGTTTATATTGTACTCATCAACCACAATTCTGGACATATCAATTAAAGATCTCATTATACATTCACAGTATAATGAAAACAAATCAGGTCATAGTACACAGCCTTATCGTACGCCCCTCTTTATGCTTTGAAATGTACCTAAACAGTTGTTAATTCTAATAGCTGCTGTTTGCAGCCAATGCATATTCTTTGTTATTCGTAGATCTTTTCCATCAATGTTTAATTTTTCTAACAGTTTGATTAATTCTTTCACCTATAGGACGTAATATTTTGTTGCCATTTTAATGTTAATAAATTATAATTTTTTTTAGTAATACAGTAATAAAGTATGGGGTCCGTAGACCAATTGGCACTCGATGGTTGATATGGTCAACATCTCACCGGCCGACTTTGTTTTCCAGAACTATACCTGGTACCCATTTGAGCTTGACTCGACCTAGAATGTTAACGTCACTTTTGAAAAAGTATGAAAAGTCCGCTTCGTCAGGACTTGAACCCGCGACCTTCTGATCCACCGAGAGACTAGTCGCTACACCACGGCGGTTCTCATTACGCATATATTGCTAGATCAATATTTTATAAACCAGTAAGCACTCAGTAGGTGATGTGGTCAGCATAACGGCATCTGCCTTTACTTCCTAGGGCTTTACCTGGTACCAATTTCAGAGTCAAAGTCATTTTCGAAAACAAAATCCTACTTGATGAGGGTTTAAACACAAGTCATTATCCTCCGCCTCAGAACAGGGTACAACCGATTACGTAACCACATGTACACAAAATTCAAGATAAGTGTATCAGCCATGTGCACCTGTGGAAATGTGCCCCAGACAGCAGAGCATATACTCCAGGACTGCACCGAATTTGACATATTAGGGCAAACTTTTTGGCCAGAAAGAACAACAGTGGAACGTAAACTCTATGGACCACTGAATGAACTAACAACGACAGTGAAATTTATACAAGAGACACAACTGCTGATATAGACAACTTATTTCAGGCGAACGAAAAAAGAAGAAGAAGAACACATGGCCTTTGGGCCCTGGCAAAAGTCTAGCTACTACACCACGGTGTCTCCAACGCCTAACTCCCTGACCAAGGCTTGACGACGATGGCTACCAGAAGCAAAGTTGCACACGTCAAGGCGTACATGGTGGTATCGGCAGACGTTAACCACATACTGCACAAAGCTGTGCCTAACACAAAAGGAATGCGTCTCAATACAGACCGCTCCTAGATGGCCTAGGCTGACGATTTCTTCCAGCAGGTACGTCACATTAACGAGATCAGTCACGCAAAACAATGGACGAAAACACCAGACGACATTCACAGCACCTCTAAGGTTGTCTGCACATAGGGGAGGTACCAATCGGCACAGAACCGATTACATAGAGTAGATAATGCTTTTCACACTATATCAGCATCTGATCCTGTCAGTGGTTGATTATGGACTGGGACTGCTTACCGTCTGATAGAGTCAGATGGACAAACTAGAGCGCACACAGATCGCAGCTATGTGGGTCCTTCCGGGTTGCACCAGAGACACCCCAGTGGTGTGTATGAGATATATCCTTGGTTTTCCGATTGTTGCAGGTAGGCACAAGGTCATATCTCAAAGTAGCTACAGACACAAACCACCCTTTTCACGTTGCTCTGGGTGTAGTTAAGGGTCCGCGGCTGATAAGAGGGAAGTCATGAATGACTCAGGCAGAAGACACAATCAGACAGGTTTGTTTCTTTGAGAATACTAGGCGATGAGAGGAGTGGGTCAAAGTGCTACTCGAACAGTCAGGCTTGTGTAGGGTCATAGTCACACTGTCTGGAATGCAGAGATTGGCCAGCAGGTGCCACGGAGATGGAAATTCCGCAATTAATTCAGGATGATGCTCGCTTAGAGGATTTAATCATTTACACAGTCGGTTCAGTGTCAAGAGGCAAAAGAAATGCTTGGGGGCTTTTTAACAAAAGCTGATGGTCGACGTTTGGTGCATGAGAGACTAGCATATGATACTACAACACTCAGCTTATTAATGGAGGTGGAGGCGGTCACCGCAGCTTTCCGCTGGTTAGAGAACACGACACACACACACACACACACACACACACACACACACACACACACACACACACACATTGTTATTGTAACTGACCCAGAAAGCATGTTGAGGAAGATCAGGACAGGTGTGTTTGGTGCAGAGTTGCATGCTTCGCTGAGGAGGACACGGGTGAGGGGTATTATCTAGATTTTTTCACCGGGGCAAGCCGGCGGGTTGGGAAATGAACAGACGGACATATTGGCTGGCTCTGCTCAACTTGGTGGAATACTGATACATGACAAGGCAGACGTGGCTAGTGCCTTGTGGGAGAGCGTGTACAGTTCGGAGGAGCAGATGGATCACCAGTCTGGTGAGACTGATGCAGCGGGAAGGGACGAGAGGTTTTGGCAGATGCTCGAGGCTCAGAGGTAAAGCAAGACGAACGTTTAGTCAAAATGCTACTAACACCATCCTTATCGGAACTCTTCGCTGGCTGCTGAAGATGGGAACGGGGCGCTTATGGGAATGCTCATAGTGCTGTGATGTAGGTTCTTGAATCAAATCTAATCAAATCAAAATCGAACCTGTTTGACTATATTTCCTTGATATCGGGAAAGTCATGAATTGTTACCCTCTCTAATAAAGCACAAAAATAATTATATATAATTTTGTATGTGGTTTGATATGAAAGTAGATTTAGCGCAAGTAGGCAGGAACTAATTATTCAAGCTAGCAGACCCGAATGCAACCAAACATAAGTATCCAATCTAGCAGCTGGAGTAATAATTAAAACAGCAACATGTCTTTTCGGTATGTGCAGTAGACTTGTCAGTTCATGGATAATATATGTGCTGTTGACCTGTCAGTTCATGTGATGACACCAGCCACGCCATGACAAAAGGCTATCAAGAAACGTCTCACGTTGTCTTCCACAAATATTTGCAATGGTGACATGCTTCAGTTTTCCTGGTCTCATATCATGACCCAAAGTGACGACTGCCTCTTTTTGGCGTTTGTATTACCTTGTCTTCGAGCCTTCGCATTTTTAAACTATCTGGGCTGCATGTTAAGAAATTATGTTGGTTCTTCTGTAAAACCTCATCTAGAGGCCTCAAAACATTGTTTGGCATGTTTTTTTTTTGTTGTTGTTGTAAATTGTGATATATATGTAAGTTAGTATATTGAAACAAAATTGCACATACCATCAGCAACAAGGGTTGTCATGATCACACCAATAAACAAAGTAGAAACCATGGTTGACTTGTGTCAGAAACTGAAGAGAAAACTGTCAAACTCAGCTCATCAGAAGGACGGATTTATCTGATCGTTTCCGAGACGTGGAAACTCATTGTAAGGTATCGCGCTTCTTTAGTTGCACAACATTTGGTGAGAGGTAACTATACGAAGCACTTGTTACGTGCATGAGGCAGGCAGAAACATTATGTCATAAATGAAAAGGGATCCTACGGTTTCTAATGCATGGCAGAGTTGCCGGTTGTAGTACATCGCTCTAATTGTTCAGACGGCGGTTTGATATTAAATTTGCATTCCGATCACTTTTCAAGTTGTTAGTTGACTAGAATCTGCCGATGCTCTGGATGTTTGGTAATTATTCTTTATCAAGGGTGTCGGCACGAGGAAAATATGTGTGTGTGTGTGTGGGGGGGGGGGGGGGCTCATATATGTCTTCTTCTTCTATATTCCAAGCTTTTGAGGTTCATTACTGTAGATTTTACCGTCTTCATTCATCTCTCTGGTTGGCTCATTTGTCTAATTTAATAAATTATAAATCAATTTAATAGCATTGTTGAATAACGTGAAAGTTATAAAGAAAAACTCTTTAAAGGTAAAATTATGTACATAGTGGAGGCATAGCCTGTTTATATTGGGAAAAAAAGTGGGGGGTGGGGGGGGGGGGGTATGCCTAGCCTTTTTATATTAGGGAAAAGAGTAGGGATGTGGAGGGGAGGGGCGGGGTGCCTTCAAGTGTTCTGAGCCTCCAGATTCGACGCCTATGTTAAATAATCTCGACGCCAGCTTGTTGGTGTCACATGAATAAATTATATGTAAGGGTCGAGTGGTTACCTGCACGCCTAATCACCGGTCCGACGACCATGTGAGTGAATCACAATAGAGATGAGGTTAAAACATTAACTAGTGTTGTGAAGTCGGCCTAGTTAAAAGTTAGTTGCGCATCCTTTACAGGACGTTGCAGAACCAACCCTAACAGCCCCTGGCTGTTGTGTGTTTTTTTGGGGCAAATTTACGTCCAGTAGTTTGCCATTGCTTCTGGACGGTCGGCTTTCTTGATACCATTGTCGAAACCAATGCAAGGCGCAATGCCCGCAGCTGGGATCGAACTCGGCATCCCGGTATTACGAAGCGAAGCTTTCGCACAGAGCCGACAGTCGGCCTAGAGTCAACTTTATAACAGAATTCCTGAGGGGAACTTAACCGAACGGTATCGGATGTCCAGAGATAAATACATGCTCAGTGCAGCAGTATTCATAATGTACGCTAGAAAGTAAAACAGATTCACTTTATAACAACACAAAAGGGGTAAAAATGTTCCAGCTAGTGCATTTTCATGAAGAAGGAAAACAATTGCCAGGTTTTGAATACAAACAGAAAAACAACTTTTTTCTTGAACAAATCTTCCACTAAATTTGTACAAATAGTCTCTGCATAACACCAGATTCATCTACCATCATCCTCACAGTCGAACAACGATCTTCTTGTATCCGTTCTCTGAATGTTTTCAATGAGTTTCTCATTACGAACAGAAAATGGACCTCAAGGTCTAGTTGCATTAGTAATCATTCCCACACGATACTTTGCATACTAAATACCAGCTGAAAATCTGTGCACAAGACAAACAATTTTTCCAATAAACTTGTTGCATCAATTCAACTGTCGCAATGTCGTTTTAAACATAATTTAATGTTAGCTGTTTTTGCTCCATGCTGATTACGTGACAATGCACTTCTGACTAGATTAACAAAATGGCGGCTTGTTTGTTGACTTCTTATCGGGCGGCAATGAAAAGTTGCCAGATCATAGACGAAGGTTGCCTCTTTGGATTCCATGCTTTGATTCATAGATGACATTTTTGTCTTGGAGATACAGACCATCATGTTTGTTTTGATTAGGTACTGTTTAACAAATTTTTTGGATGCCTTTATTGCTATTCACCTTTAAAAATTTGTTTGCAGTTATCTGTTGTTTGCGTTTTAGAAAATACTCCTGAATGGGTTTTCTCTCCAATTTGTATTTAGTGCAGTTTATCATATAATTTTCTATTGTATTATCTTGAAAGCAGTCCAGACATAGGGAAGATGTAAATTTCTCTGGATGCCACCCTAACCTTGCTCTCCCTAATAGTTTGTTAGCTGGGATTTTCAGTTTGTCCCGTACCTCTATATTTAGGCTGTGTTCTTTAAGGTTGTTGTATGCATCTCTGCCGTTAGTCGTCATCTGCCATTTGAGTTTTCACATTTAAATGATATGTCTATTGATTATGCTATTCCTTTCTGTTTTTCCGAGTCCTACTTCTACTAATTGCAATGTCTACTAGTTTGATTCAATTCTTCACACTGCTATATTGACGTACACACAGTTGCTAGAACATACCAGACGACGAATGTTCAGTTATTGATCTTTATTCGCTGTTACCACAATCTCACTGACTATGTGTTCCCGGCGGTCTCGTGGTCGCTATGCATGGCTGATCCGTGGTGACCGCGTCAATTGTCTCACAAGCGTATTCTCTCTGCTCATATCTTTCGGATCATACATGTGTATCCTACTAACGCATTGTACCTGGTATTTGCACATGATGAAACTGGCAATCAGGAAACATTCATTTCTGCTCTCGAATAAGTAAACGTGGTCATACGTTTTCCATTCTCATCAAGTGTTCTCTCGCACCCGACCGCACACATCCAGACCTGAACTTCCACTTATTTTTAACCCTCTCTGGGTTCACATCTTCCGTTCCAGTCTTACGCTTTCCTCATATCCCTGATTCACTTATCACGGGATACCCGAGACCTGCTTATCGCGTTTTCCACCTTGTTTCATTGGTCTTCTTACCTTGTCCCCGAATTGGGAACTCTCTGGGATTTCCCCGGGAATTCACAACCTTACACTAATGCATCACATTTAGCTCCATTTTTGGCTGCTTGGTCAGCCTCTTCATTGCTTTTTTCACCTCTATGTGCTGGTACCCATGCAATAGGCAATGGTGACTGGGCATTTTTTATTCTTGAGTTGGGTTGTTAGTTTTAGGATCGTTTCATTAATATCTGGTCTACTGCTAGTTTTATAGGTTTTCAACGTCTGCACTGATGACAACGAATCTGTCAGTATGGTAAATTTTGTTGGAGGTTTATTCATTACCATCTCTAGTGCCTTCATTATACCGACTAGTTCTTCGTGCATACAGCCACATGATCTGTTTTTTTTATATTCTCTTTGCATTTCCCCACTGAGGGATAATTACTCCTGCTCCTACTTCTCCTGCTTCATTCTTAGACAAATCAATATGTGCAACTAGGCTTTCTGATCGGATCTGGTCTATGTACTCTTATGTGATTGTTTTTGCTTCAAACAGTTCAGTATTTTTATTAGTACTTTTCATCAGACATGTCTGTCCTAGGCAGTTCTGGTCTTCTAACGCTCGCCTCTAGAGTCCTAACTAAGTCCTCATTATCGTTAATTTCTAGTGCAGCGTCCTAGGCTGCTGGTTTCAGTATATCTCTGATCGGTTTGTCACCTAGATGTTTAATATTATGATGAAAGGCGTCTGAGGCTGGGTGTCTAGCAGCTTTGGCCGCTTTTATCCAATAGCTGTAGGTTAACTGCTTCCCTCTGGGTTAAGCGGCGTGATGCCTAGTGCTACCTCCATGGCCTCTCTCGATGTCCTTTTGACAGCGCCCATGATGGAAGTCAGAGCTTGAGACTGTATCCTATCAATTTTGCATTTGCTGTTCTCTGATGCTGATTCGTATACTTCGCCTCCGTATTCCATTTTGCCTCTAACGAATGCTTTTTTAAAATTGTATTAGGGTGTCCTGGTGCGCTCCCTATGGGTTTCCTTTAACCAGTCTCAGCATATTATTGTACTTTTTAAACTGTACTACTAGTTAATCGAAGCCATTTGCTCATCCAGAATCATTCCTAAAAATTTTGTCGAATATGTCCGTTGAACTGTTCTGCCATTAATTTGGATTCTCGTTTGTTCAGGGTTATTTTCAAGCTGTCTTTTATCATGCTTACTGTTTTGTCGACGTTGATTTTAAATCCCCATTTTCCTATCCAATTTGCAACTTCATTTAGGTCTTTCTGTAGTCTTTTCTTAGCGCAGGTAAATTGCACAATTGTCTGCAAATTGCGTTAGTCCTGTTTCCTTGTTCGTAATGGCCTCGTCAAAGTCATTCACTAATATACTGAACAGGGTAGGGAATATTACCGCACCCTGCAGAATTCAATTCACCTGATCGTACGTTTGTGATCTTTCAATATTTACTAGTATTGAAAATATTCTATCTTGCAAGAAGCTTCAGGTATTTTTATAGGTTCTTCCTGTGAATCCTAATTTAAATAAAGCTGCTGGTCCATAGCACTGATCGTATGCCTGTTCCAGATTTAGGAACACTGTCATTCTTAATTCTGGTGATCGTGTGAGATGGTGAAAAAGGTCAGCCTACGCTTACCTGCAGGCGCATGATTTTGATGATGAATTTATTGAATGCATACATACTCTTCTTGGCAGCCAAACTTGACGACGACGACGACGACGACGACGACGAAGAAGAAGAAGAAGAAGAAGAAGAAGAAGAAGAAGAAGAAGAAGAAGAAGAAGAAGAAGAAGAAGAAGAAGAAGAAAAAGAAGAAGAAGAAGAAGAAGAAGAAGAAGAAGAAGAAGAAGAAGAAGAAGAAGAAGAAGAAGAAGAAGAAGAAGAAGAAGAAGATGATGAAGCAAAAGAACCGGAACCTTATAACTCGGGATATTCCCATAAGTGACCGTCCTTATCTTCAGCAGCCAGCTATGTTCCGATGTTACTAGCAGTCTCACTGTATGACCTTCTGGCATTTCGTCTGTGTTTTGAGTGTCGGCCAGATCCCCAGTCATTACCCTTTGTACCATTCTCTTCAGACCACCACGATCTGTTTGAACTTGCATCACGGTTTACTCGCCCCTGACAGGCCTTGACCACATGCAGCTTGTCATGTATCAGTTGTTTCCTGTCTGATGATGATAACGTTGATGGATTTAACGATGACATTAACGCTAACAAGATCACAAAAGGTGTGATAAAATATTTAGAAATAACTATCGGAAAGGGTGGAAGAGTTAGCAACGGACAAAACATCACTGGAACATTTGATTTCTCAAATTATTCAGTAAGGCTTCATAGCAGTAGGAAATAATTTATTGTTGACGTAAATGTCTCCCTATCTGCTCACTGTGTGGCGGTTTGTTTTGTCAAATGTTAAAAGAGCACAAAATGGCACTTGATAAGGAGTTATGAATGCGTGAGCTGGCCAATCATCTATCTAGCTTAGCGTTATGAAAAATGTAGGAGCGAAAGATGTTGGCGGTTGGGGGAGACAGTTTTTTCCATTGATTTATCTCCCCATTGTCATCATCATCATCATTATCATCATCATTATTGTAATTATCATCATCATTATTGTCATCATCATCATAATCATCATCATCATCAAGGCGCAGGTTCTTTACTATACATCGCCGTGAAAGTCTGCCTTTCTCTTGCTTAGTCTCTGGCTCCCTTTTTCTTGCCTAGTCTCCGGCTAGCTTTCTCTTGCTTAGCCTCCGGCTCCCTTTCTCTTGCATAGTCTCCGGCTCCCATTCTCTTGTCTAGTCTCCGGCTCCCTTTCTCTTGCCTAGTCTCTGGCTCCCTTTCTCTCGCCTAGTCTCTGGCTACCTTTCTCTTACCTAGTCTCTGGCTCCCTACCTTATGCCGGCTCCCTTTCTCTTGTTTAGCCTTTGTCTCCCTATCTCTTGCTTAGTCTCCGGCTCCCTTTCTCTTGCCTATGCTCCGGCTCTATGTGCTTTTCTAGCCAATGTATCTTCAGTGCCTTGTACCTTTTCACTCAGTTTCCTGAAACTATCCACCACCGTTCTCTTCAGGCCACCATGATGTTTTACATGGTCAAAATATTTCAGATTTCGGAACAGGATGTTGTTTATGAGCAAGTCCACTGCGATACTCAACCATGGACCAACATGAGTTGAAGTTGACTTTTTAGGTATTGATGTATTCATGTTGTATTGTTTTAGGATAATATTACATTCTTCTGCGTTCAATCAAAGATGTAACTACGTTGTGCCCATTTACATCATGGCTACGATGTGTGCACCATTCTGCAGGAATTTGATGACCAGGTTAGCCTTTTGAATTTTACATTTATTTGAATCCATCAGATAGTTTATATATACACACACACTCATGTCGTATATATATATATATATATATATATATATATATATATATATATATATATATATATATATATATATATATATATATATATATATTAAAACATAGACAGCAGTGAAAACTCCTGCTCTTTGATCATGCGATGGGGAAATGTTTTTTGGTGATGATGACGATGATAACTGTAATGATGCCGATGATGATGATGACGTTATTGATGATGATGTGGATGATAATGATGGTGATGATGAATACAGGGATGATTATGATGTTGATGATGTGATGACGGGTATGATTGTGATGACGGGAATGGTTGTTATGATGATGATGATGATGACAATGATGATGATGATAATAAGGATGACGATTGTGCAAGGGGAAGGGCAAATGTTAGTCTAGCTTAGGACACCAGAGTTGACAGAAACTACAGCTCATCCATGTGAACGATACTGAACCGCCGTATACAGATTTATGTGTATACAGTAGAAATAAAGGACTCTATTCCACACGTTCAGGTGTAATGGGCAAATAAGGCCAGGCCTATATTTTTATAGACCAATCATCACTTAGTGGGTGATGTGATCAGCGTCTCGTCGGCTTCCTTTATTTCATAGGACTGCACCTGGTACCCACTCAAGGCTGGGTTGACCTGAGAGTCAAGGGCATTCATGAAAAAGAAAATCAGACTCCGTGTGACGACACGCTCAGTGACTTCAGAATATGTCTTTCCTCAACCTAATTTTATTTCTATGTATTTTAAAGTATACAGAAAAATTTGAATTTGGATACATCCTTAATCTAAGTATGGCGAACCGAACAAACATTTAATTCTCCTGGACTGTTTGTGATATCAAACACTGAGACTTTTTCCCAGATGTAAAGTGTTAAGATACAGATAACATGACTAAACAGGTAGTCTTTGTGACGCCAGTGAGACAGACTAGCTCAGACTTAGTGGCTGGAGATTTAGCTTGCCAAACGTATGTATCAGATAATTATCTCCTAGCCAGACCTTTAGGAGCAGATAACTCAGGCTAATTGCGATTTCCTAAGGTTACCTAACTTGAGTGCAGGTCAGATGGCCAGTATTAACATAGTCAGCCGACAGTGTTAGCAGAAGAATTGACATGGTCTGATAAAGGTGATGGCAGGTTGAAGAAGGGATGGGAGGTGTGACTTTCTTTATGAGCTTTGACCAGCTTGATTGACCAGGAGAATGTAACCGTGGGAACGCAAACAATTGTTGTACAGTCACTGACTGACAGTGAATAGACTTACCCACAGGGAGGGGCTGTGACATCCTTGAAGGAGAGTGGTTTTAGGAGTAATGTAGGAGGAGCTTAGAAGAAGTTATAAAAGAGTGAATTCTAGAACTGGTAAATAAGACTCTGCCATTCGCACACCATATGGTGGGCTTAAAAGCTAAGGTTGAAACAAAACTTTTGGCATTGTGTTTTCATTTTCCAGGTAAGCGAAAATATTCTCAAACCTTTATTTCGTGATAGAAATCTAACTGTCTTTCTGCGTCATCACTTTGTAGTACTCCATAGCGGACATTTCTCCATTCTCTTGGGGCACTGTCACATTGCTTTATATCCTAATTGATAGTGTCATGAATGTTTTTTGTGCACATGTGTTTCAATGTTGTATAACTTAAATGTTGATGTTACTATTGAAATTCAATGAACTATCATTTGTCTGAAATCACAAGCGTGAAGATAACTTTGGCAGTCTTTTCACGTGTGGTTAATTTGAAGCATATTATTACATACAGCTAACACACTGAAATGTGTTCAACTCTCGGGAGGCTAATGCGGAGATTGATCCTGGAGAGTAAATCTCTGAGATTTGTTATTTGATTCGCCCCAGAAATATTGTTAGAATTCTGGGCACGTCCATTGTTCCAAGCATTGATTCCAAAACTTTTTCTGTCTAACTGATTGTCATTTTGAGCCTGTACGAGAGATGACATCAGACATAGAAGACTTGACTATCATTACAGGACGTGAGTAGAGGAAGGCAGGAAATGTAACGGCTTGAATTTGAGACATAAGCCTTTCCAGACTGGACAGGAGTGAATGTGAACATGAGGGAGAGATAAGATGTTTTATTAGAATAGACATGTTTGGTGTTATTATAATATACATGCTTAGTGTACATCTAGATTAGATACTACACATATGCGCTTGTTTATTTATTACAGTTCCCACATGGGCAGGGACTAGTAGGCATCCATTTTTTGCCGACCGTCGAGTGTAACGACCTGCTTGAAGCAGTGAGGACGACAAACTGGAAAAGGATAGGCAGGGTCTCAAACCGAGAACTGTCCAAAAGTTTCCTTTTTCCAGTTATGAGTTATGTATAAACTTTCATCAGTAACACCATCTTCACTCTACAAGCATAAACACGTTCATTTTATTGTTGGTTAGATTTATTCAATAAATCTTGTTCATGTTGTTATAAAATAGTTGAGTAAATCGTGTACTTAGGTTCCATTGTCTTTGTGCATGTTAGTTTACTTCATCTCACAAATATTTAAATCACTTGATAGGGGCTTTTGTGAAAGTAATGCCAGGAGAGGAGAAAGTCGGAGATGTTAACTGTGTATCTTGATATTATCTCAATGGGTTCATCTTGATATCTATCTATCCCTTCTCCTACGCCTGTGTACATTAACTTTCATTTAATGGAACGAGCCAGTTGCTGTTTTCTTGGCTATCCAGGACTGTCTAGGATCAACATAGCCTAGATATTAGTCCAGTTTCTCTCGTGGGTGGGCACTGTTAGGGTTCAATCCCACACACTCACTATATAAGTGTATTTACCCACATGGGCTCACGACACTCTGTCAGGTCCCAAACCAACAACCTTCTGATCCGCAGGCAAGCGCCTAGCTGCCAACGCCACGGTGACTCCATGCATATATATATATATATATATATATATATATATATATATAATATATATATATATATATATATATATATAATATATATATATATATATTATATATATATATATATAATATATATATATATATATATATCTATATATATATATAAGTGACCCATCGATGTCCTGAGAAGTAATTTCAGAGTTAACTAAATCACTCATCGGGTCCTTACTAGTCTATTCACAATTTGGTTCTGGCACATCAAGCGACTGTGTCGGTTTGAATAGGGCCTTTCACATTTTTTAAACAGTGCCATTCTGCTAGCTCTTATCCGGACCAGAGAACAAAAATGTTCCTTATGGTGTGAGAAGAAGAAGACTAAGTCGTTATCATCAATACCGTCAAAGTATGCAGCTGTATCTAAAGTAAGAAGGTAGGATATACTCCAGCAAAGTCATTGTGGGTAAGTAAAATTATCAAACACAACATTAAAAAAACACAGTGGAATTAACAAAAAAGTTACATTTTGTATTGTTTATTTATTAAACAGCTATAAAAACAAGAAATTAATTGTAAATATGTGGAAAATGTTACGAGTAAAAAGTAAATTGCGTAGAAAATGCAATAATTTATAAACCCATTCAACAATTTAGATAATTACAATTAAACATATTGTGAATTACATTCCAAGATGTACAATAAACTATTTAGTAATATAAATTCCATACAGAGGGAGCCTGGCAGATTTATAAATGCACTATCATATCCATATTTAAAAACGGCTCTAATGAGTGCTGCTGTCTCCATGACGGGCTCTGTAAACTTCTTTAATCTATCTGTTGATGTTGTTCATCCACGAATAACGTTGTCTTCTTCGTCCCAAACTTTTTATCTTGCACGAGCACTGACATGTTCCATTTTCCCTCTTCTCTTAACATGGCCGAAAAATGATGACTTACATGTAATACACATAAACAGACATGAGGCCATACAATTTTTAAAGATAATTAACGAAAAACGAAAACACTATATATTGATCGGCTTGGACATCAGTTGG
>CAJHNH020004956.1:2500-28137 GCA_905116865.2 Candidula unifasciata
CGTTGACCTGGTGTTGAGTCGGTGTTGAGTGGGTGTTGAATGGGTTTTGGCTCGGAGTTGACTAGCAATTGACCTGAAGTTGTCTGGGTGTTGACCGAATATTTACTGGGAGTTGATCTGGGTTTGACAGGCAGTTGACCGGGAGTTGATTTGGTGTTAAATGGGAGTTGACCGGGAATTAACTGGGTGTTGACTGGTAGTTGACCTGTAGCTGGCTGGGTGTTGACTGGTTGTTGACATGGAGTTAACTGGGAGTTGATGCGTGTTGACCGCGCGTTGTCTGGTTGTTAATTAATAGTTGACCTGGAGTTGACTGTGAGTTGCCTAGGTGTTGACTGGTAGTTGTCTTAGTGTTGACTCGGTGTTGGCTGGGCGTTGACTGGGTATTGAGCCGAAGCTGACAGAGTGTTGACTAAGTAGTGCTGGAAGTTTAATGAGTGTTGACCTGGATTTGAGTGGAAGCTGACTTGGAGTTGACCTAGAGTTGAATTTTGAGTCGACTGGGAGTTGACTGTGTTTTGTCTGGCTGTTGACTGGTAGATGACTTGAAGTTGGCTAGGTGTTGACTGGAAGTTGACCTAGAGTTGACTAGAAGATGCCTGGCTGTTGACTTGTAGGTGACCTCTAGTTGAATAAAAATTGACCTCGGGTTACCTGGAGTTGACTGACTGGTCACTTGGAGTTAACACGGAGTTGACTGGGTGTTGACTGAGCGTTGACCAGGAGTTGAGTAGAAGTTGACCTGGAGTTGAATGGAAGTTGGCTGGGAGTTGACTGGTAGTTGACTTTTAGTAGACTGAGAGTTGACTTAGAGCTGACCAGGAGTTGAATGGCTGTTGACTGTTGATTCAGTCTCAATGGCAGTCGTTTTTTCCGCCATTAGAGCTTCAAAGTCTATCCAGTCTTATTAAAATGGTAGTGCCTAATGTCCAAAATTGTTCATTAGTTATTTGTACAGACAGCATAAGAACTGACCACCGCTGGTAGTCAGAAAGGGTGGAGGCCTAAGACTTTATGCTTCATTGTACAACGCAATTTTATTTATGTTGAAATGTGTACATATATGCAGACATTTGTGTGTTTGTTTCAGACAAGCATTTCAGGCGATGTACAGCTAAATGGTGTCCACTTTAGCTACCCGACACGCCCAGAAGTGGAGATTCTCAAAGGCATCGACCTTCACGTTCAAGCTGGACAAACAGCGGCACTGGTGGGTATGAGCGGATGTGGCAAAAGTACAGTTGTTTCCCTCATCCAGCGGTACTACGACCCGACGGCTGGTGCTATAGTAAGTAGATCTGCGTGTTTTCAGGTTGCACTCATGTTGTCGGCAGTGTAGTTTGCTTTAAATGAAATACTTGCTCTCTATCAACTCAAATTACCCAGTTTTTCTCCCTTGTGCATTTAACTAATCGGGACACAAATAAAAAAAATGGTGCACAATTGACAACCTGGCATATTTCGGTGTGTCTTGTCAGTTGCTTGACAACAAACAAACATTAACAATTCGTTTGTATTAGGTTTCTTAAGTGCTAAGCCTATGTTCCAAGGCAATTGCATTTGAAGAATAAGATCTCTTTATCATTGTGTAGAAGCATGAAAAATGAATACTTCCTTTTGTACTTGCTTTTGGCCTCTTCGGAGGAGTAGTTTAAGTGTGTAATTACGGCATAATGTTAAGTAACACGTAGCAGTAGCAGTCTTAAAGATGCAACTACGTGACAATCGCCGCAGTGACTTTATTGTAGCGAGAAAATGAATGCTTTCCACTGTGTACACAGATAAAACTCCAGTGTACATCTCTCAGACAACGTCTAAGATTGACCCCAATGCTAAACACATATTCGCGCGTGCACAAACGCACGCAGTCAAATTCTACGATTGACATCACACATAAATCAACAAACCTGACGGCGGGATCACAGGCTAACCGCACGACCGAAGTAAGAAATCTAAGACTGACCTCACAGCAGAAGTCAAATACTGACCTCAAAACAGTAATTTGAGACTGACCTCACAATAGTAATCTGAGACTGACCTTACAGCAGAAGTCTAAGTTTGACCTGACAATAAAAATCTAAGACCAACCTCCTAGAAGAATTATAAGACTAACCTCACAGTGGAAATCTAAGACTGACCTAAAAGCAGAAGTCGAAGATTGACCTTACAGTAAAAATCTAAGATGTGCCTCACAGAAAAAGTCTTAGATTTACCTCAAAACAGAAGTCTAAGATTGACCCCACAGTAAAAATCCAAGATTTACCTCACAGCAGAAATCTAAGGTTGACTTGAGAGTAAAAATATAAGGCTGACGTCACAGCAGAAATCTAAGACTGACATCACAACAGTAATCTAAGATTGACCTCACAGCAGAAGTCTGAAATTGACCTCACGGCAGACGTCTACGATTGACCCCACAGCAGACGTCTAAGTTTTACCTCACAGCAGACGTCTACGATTGGTCCCACTGCAGAAATCTAAGACTTTGCACAGACATACATGAAGAAGAGAGCAGTGATGTTGGTTCTTGAATCAGCTCAGTTGGACTCAAGGTAACAATCAAAACAAGAACAGACATACAGGAAAAAGATAGCTGTTATGTTGGTTCTTGAATCAGCTCAGCTCGACTCTAGGTAACAATCAAAACACGAACAGACATACAGCAAGAAGATAGCTGTTATGTTGGTTCTTGAATCAGCTCAGTTGGACTCTAGGTAACAATCAAAACAAGAACAGACAGACAGGAAAAAGATAGCTGTTATGTTGGAGCTGTTATGTTGGTTCTTGAATCAGCTCAGTTGGGCTCTAGGTAACAATCAAAACACGAACAGACATACAGGAAGAAGAGAGCTGTGATGTCGGTTCTTGAATCAGCTCAGTTGGACTCTAAGTAACGATCAAAACACGAACAGACATACATGAAGAAGAGAGCTGTTATGTTGGTTCTTGAATCAGCTCAGCTCGACTCTAGGTAACAATCAAAACACGAACAGACATACAGGAAGAAAATAGCTGTTATGTTGGAGCTGTTATGTTGGAGCTGTGATGTTGGTTCTTGAATCAGCTCAGCTCGACTCTAGGTAACAATCAAAACAAGAACGACAGGAAGAAGAGCGCTGTGCTACACCAAGCCTCTTGAGCCACAAGAAAAAGCCGCTAGCCACTTAGCTACACCGACCGTCTCTATTTGTTACATTGTGTATAATCAGCGAAGTTATTCATCACTTAATAAATATGACAGCTAACTTCAATTCAATATCTGCTATCGCACAGGTCATAGAAGGCCTAGATGTCCAACAGTACAACCTCAAATCATTACGGTCTTTGATGAGCGTAGTTAGTCAGGAACCGGTGCTGTTTGATCAAAGTATCAGAGACAACATCGTGTATGGCTTGAATCAAGGAGTAACTATGGCTGAAGTCATAGAGGCAGCGAAACTGGCCAATGCTCATGACTTTATAAGTAAATTACCTCAAGTAAGTAGCTAGATTAGTCTGTCAGTCGAAACGAGAACTAGACGACATGACAATCTGGAACGATAAATGAATGCTACGGCCAGAATATCATCGTCATTTTTTGTTTTTACATACGTTGACAATTTTACCATCTTTATTTATATTATTAAAAATGTTAATTTTCCGTTTTTGTTATCTACAATCTCTGAAATTTCGTCACTGATTGCTTTTAAATTTTTACACAACGTTGCCTTAGACTGCGCGTGTTTGTGTGTATTAGTAGTGCACAAACCACAAGCGACGTAGCTCCAGCAACGATTAAATCATAATTTGTTTCGTTGACGGCGTGGATTTGTTTTAGTTCAGCCGACCTTTGACTGTGTGTGTGGTGAGTGTGAGTTTGTATGTGTGTGTGTGTGTGTGTGCGTGCGTGAGTAAGTATGTGTGTGTGTGTGTGTGGGGGGGGGGGGGTGACTAAACTTTGCATTATTAGATAATTTCATTTCTACTTAAAACTTGAGCCTTTGGTAGCGTACTTGTAGGTATTCCGTATGTCGCCCGGTTGACCGGCGTTCGATTCCTGTGTGATATTCAAATTTTTTTCAATCCTTAACTGGGCGGCTGGCAAGTTGTGTTGTGGTTTACATTTAGGCTGCGATATCTACGCCTTTTTTCCCACTTGGTTTTGGGGTTTGCTGCTAGCCTGCGATAGCAGCGAAGTGATGCTCAGTGGTCATGTCACAGATAATCTTCGTTCGCCCTTGAGAGGGGTTGGTACCTTGTGTTGTGGTTTAAAGCTAGGCTGCGATACCTAATCCAAACTGTTAAGTCTTCGGTAGTATAGATGTAAGTATTCTGCCCTTCACGCGGTTGACCGATGTTCGATTCCCCCTGGGTGCTAATTTTTCTTCGTTCCTCAAAAAGGCAGTTGGCACGTTGTGTGTGGTTTACAACTAGACTGCGATATCTGCGCCTTTTGCCCAACGACATCCGATTTCAGTAAAGTACCAATTAGCCTCCCCCGCTACACTTTACTCTATTAAAAAATATTAGTCGATGACAGAAACTGTTAACTAAGACTGCTTACAGTCCAGTTTAGTTTGGGTCGACACGATGCCAAGGTCATTTAAAAATCGTCCCTTCGGAGAGGGAGTGATGAAGGGTCTGGGGTCCCCCCCCCCCCCCGCCACCACCACCCATTTTCCGCTAGTTGAGAGTATAGTGTACTTTTTTTTTAAATCACGGAATATTACTGTTGGTTCCATCACTGGTTAGGTGATTTTTTTTTTAGGGCACAGTTAAACTAAACAGTCCCTGGCGACAGCATGGGGTAACTCCTCTGGCTACACCGACCTGCACAGACAGTGGTGACAGTTTTGTTGTTGTGACGGTGGTGGTGGTAGTGGTAGCAGTAGTACTGGTACTCGATGGGTGATGTGTTACATTGGCCTCATTTACTTCTCAGTACAGATTATTGCTACTCATTTTCGTCTGGGTGGACACGGATGCCAAGCTCAATTTAATTACAATATTTCGTCAGGCGATGACTTTTCTATCCTTCAAAGATGATGATATAATAGGGGGGGGGGCAAAAGGGGGGGGGGGGGTTGATGACAGACACTGTTAACTAAGACAGCTTAAAACAATATTTTACAGTTCTCATTTCTTAACTTTTTATATTTTAATAATTTCGTTAGGTGATGATTTTCCAATCATTCGGAGAGGGAGATATGATTGAGGGAGGGGGAAAAAAGGGGGTGCGGGTTATGACAGACACTGTTAACTGAGAGAGCTTGAAACTGTAATTTCTAATTACTTAAATATTTCTATTTTAATACCGCTACCTCGCCTATTCTTGCCAGTTGGTTGGTGTTTTAAATGTTAAATGGACTGTCCTGAATGACCATGGGAGTGATCACCTACCATGTTCAGTTTTGATTTCTAAACTCAGTAAGGCTAAGGTTGGGAGAGCACGCAAGACCTTCCGGTATAACTGGACCAACAACCTACTTGGACGCCTCACACCGGGAGTATGTAACAGAACTGCCAGAACTAGTTTTCTACAGCCCCCATGGTGGACTCCAGAAGTAGAACAGGCTTGGAAGGCAAAGAGAGCCGCAATGAAGCAGCTAAAGAAAGTGCGAAAGACACCCTCAAGCTCACGAGAGGAAGTGGAGATGGCGAAGAATGTGAAAAAAAGATAAGGTGGAGGTTTTCAAGCGCTGTGCTGCAGAGGCCAAAAGAGCAAAGTGGGAAACTTTTGTGAATGAAATGGGAGGCGATAAAACATTGGGGAAATTCTGGAAACCGCAAAGGCAGATGCAAAGAAAAGATCGGCCTATAACAGTGGTAGCAATATGTAGAGACGATTGTGTGCGTGTGACAACAGACAAGGAGAAAGGGAAGGCTTTTCTCCATAGGTTTATAGCTCAGACAAATCATAATGATGTAGACAGCTGTAGTTAGCTGGCACCTTAAAGAATATGCACTATGAAGACATGATACAAGTAGAAGATGTTAAACAAATTTTGAAAAAAGGCAAAAGACACTGCACCAGGGCCTGATGGGGTCAGGTATGGCCACATGAAGGCTTTGAGCGATGTAGACCTGGCAGAGATGGCCGACTATTAACCAGAGCATTACGACAGCACCAGTACCGCAAGACTGGGTGCACAGCTATCTAATCCCACTACCAAAACCTTTTTAGGAGCATTCAAAGCTCAGTGGCTTTAGAATCATCACCCTACAAAACACATTTGGGAAGGTCCTGGAGAAGATAGTCGCTGTAAAGCTGCAAGAATTTTGGGAAAGGGGGAGCTTCTCCCAAGAAGTCTTGGAAGCACAGGCCAGGAAAGGACACATGGGAAAATGTGGCCACTTTTGATTTTGACGTCAATGAAGGGTTCCAGAACAGACAGGAAACTATGGCGGTTGGACTGGATCTTAAGGATGCTTATAACAGAGTAAGGTACGACATCTCCGACTGGGTTCATGGACCTCAGAACCATACAGTTTGGCCGCAGGACTGCCACATGGATCCGCCATCTCGCCTGTGCTCTTTAACGTTTATACGAGCAACATTGCAAGCCTAGAAGCACCAGGAGTTGGAAGGATACTGACTTTTGCGGATGATATATATATAGGCAGGGGGAAGAGAGAGAGAACAAACAGCCCGGGAGCAACAAGCGACAGTAGACAAAGTAACTGGGTGGTGTACAGAAATGAGGGCTGTCGTCCACCCGGAAAAGGCGTCTGTTTTGTGTTGTTCTTTTGACAATAGGATCGTTAAAGCTAATGTAACAAGTCACGATAGATGGTAGAAACATCAACAGAGGGAGAGCAAACTGAAGTATCTGGGAATTACATTTGACAGGAGCCTATCCTTTAAGGACCATGTTGAGAGTGTTATCACAAGATACAAAGATGGACTAAGTACACTTAAAACTATGGCTGCAATTGATATAGAACAGAGAATGCTTTTCACACTGTATCAGCACCTGATCCTGTCAGTGGCTGATTATAGCCTGGGAATACTTACCGTCTCAAAGAGTCAGATGGACAAACTAGAGCGCATACAGAACGTAGCTATGCGGGTCATTCTGGGTTGTACAAGAGTCACCCCAGTGGTGTGTATGCAATACATCCTTGGTTTGCCGACTATTGCAGGTAGGCACAGGGTGCTGCAGGCGAAGTCATATCTCAGGGTAGCTGAAGACACAGACCACCCCTTACATGAAGCTCTGGGTGCAGTTAAGGATCAGCGGCTGATAAGAGGGAAGTCATTGATGTCTCAGGCAGAAGACACAGTCAGACAGGTTTGCACCCTTGGGAACATTAGCCGAGGAGAGGAGTGGGTCAAAGTGCCACCTGAACAGTCAGATTTCTGTAGGGTCATAATCACACTGGCCCGGGAATGCAGAGACTGGCCAGCAGGTGCCACAAAGGTAAAAATTCAGCAGGTTATTCAAGATAATGCTCGCTCAGAAGATTTGATCATTTACACAAACGGTTAAGTGTCAAGAGGCAAAAGAAATGCTTAAGGTTTTTTAGCAAAAGTTAATGATCGATGTTTGGTGCAGGAGAGCCTAGCATATGATACCACAACATCCAGCTTAAGAATGGAGGTGGGGGCGGTCACTGCAGCTTTCCGCTGGCTAGAGAACACGACACACACACACATACATCGATCTTGTAACTGACTCAGAAAGCATGCTGAGGAAGATCAGCACAGGCATGCTTTTTGCAGTGGCATCCTCGCTGCGGAGAACACGGGGGAGGAGTATTGTCTGGATTTTGTCAACAGGGCACGCCGGTGTGTTTGGTAAATAAACAGACGGATAGACTGGCTGGCTCTGCACAGCTTGGTGGAATACTGATGCATGATAAGACAGAAGTGGTTAGTGCCTTGTGGGAGAGCGTGTATAGTTCGGAGGAGCACATGGATCATCACAGTCTGGTGAGATTGATGCACCTGGGAGTGACGAGAGGTTCTGGCAGATGCTCGAGGCTTAGAAAATAGGCAAGACGGACGTTTAATCAAAATGCTACTCACTATTAGTATCGGAACTCTTCGCTGGCTGCTGAAGGTGGTGACGGAGTGTTTATGGAAATGCCCTGAGTGCTGTGATGTCGGTTCTTGAATCAAATCAAATCATGGTCATTTAGAGGCATAGTTGTCAGCTCCACTAACATAAACACTCACTGATATGTTGCGTGTTCTAGAGTTGGCATACCAGACTATTTCTGTATCTGTGCAATGACTAACATTCACTGATCTGTTGCGTGTTCTAGAGTTGGCATACCAGACTATTTCTGTATCTGTGCAATGACTAACATTCACTGATATGTTGCGTGTTCTAAAGTTGGCATACCAGACTATTTCTGTATCTGTGCAATGACTAACATTCACTGATCTGTTGCGTGTTCTAGAGTTGGCATACCAGACTATTTCTGTATCTGTGCAATGACTAACATTCACTGATATGTTGCGTGTTCTAGAGTTGGCATACCAGACTATTTCTGTATCTGTGCAATGACTAACATTCACTGATCTGTTGCGTGTTCTAGAGTTGGCATACCAGACTATTTCTGTATCTGTGCAATGACTAACATTCACTGATCTGTTGCGTGTTCTAGAGTTGGCATACCAGACTATTTCTGTATCTGTGCAATGACTAACACTCACTGATCTGTTGCGTGTTCTAGAGTTGGCATACCAGACTATTTCTGTATCTGTGCAATGACTAACATTCACTGATCTGTTGCGTGTTCTAGAGTTGGCATACCAGACTATTTCTGTATCTGTGCAATGACTAACATTCACTGATCTGTTGCGTGTTCTAGAGTTGGGCATACCAGACTATTTCTGTATCTGTGCAATGACTAACATTCACTGATATGTTGCGTGTTCTAGAGTTGGCATACCAGACTATTTCTGTATCTGTGCAATGACTAACACTCACTGATCTGTTGCGTGTTCTAGAGTTGGCATACCAGACTATTTCTGTATCTGTGCAATGACTAACACTCACTGATCTGTTGCGTGTTCTAGAGTTGGCATACCAGACTATTTCTGTATCTGTGCAATGACTAACATTCACTGATCTGTTGCGTGTTCTAGAGTTGGCATACCAGACTATTTCTGTATCTGTGCAATGACGAACATTCACTGATCTGTTGCGTGTTCTAGAGTTGGCATACCAGACTATTTCTGTATCTGTGCAATGACTAACACTCACTGATCTGTTGCGTGTTCTAGAGTTGGCATACCAGACTATTTCTGTATCTGTGCAATGACTAACATTCACTGATCTGTTGCGTGTTCTAGAGTTGGCATACCAGACTATTTCTGTATCTGTGCAATGACTAACATTCACTGATCTGTTGCGTGTTCTAGAGTTGGCATACCAGACTATTTCTCTATCTGTGCAATGACTAACATTCACTGATATGTTGCGTGTTCTAGAGTTGGCATACCAGACTATTTCTGTATCTGTGCAATGACTAACACTCACTGATATGTTGCGTGTTCTAGAGTTGGCATACCAGACTATTTCTGTATCTGTGCAATGACTAACATTCACTGATCTGTTGCGTGTTCTAGAGTTGGCATACCAGACTATTTCTGTATCTGTGCAATGACTAACATTCACTGATCTGTTGCGTGTTCTAGAGTTGGCATACCAGACTATTTCTGTATCTGTGCAATGACTAACATTCACTGATCTGTTGCGTGTTCTAGAGTTGGCATACCAGACTATTTCTGTATCTGTGCAATGACTAACATTCACTGATCTGTTGCGTGTTCTAGAGTTGGCACACCAGACTATTTCTGTATCTGTGCAATGACTAACATTCACTGATATGTTGCGTGTTCTAGAGTTGGCATACCAGACTATTTCTGTATCTGTGCAATGACTAACACTCACTGATCTGTTGCGTGTTCTAGAGTTGGCATACCAGACTATTTCTGTATCTGTGCAATGACTAACACTCACTGATCTGTTGCGTGTTCTAGAGTTGGCATACCAGACTATTTCTGTATCTGTGCAATGACTAACATTCACTGATCTGTTGCGTGTTCTAGAGTTGGCATACCAGACTATTTCTGTATCTGTGCAATGACTAACACTCACTGATCTGTTGCGTATTCTAGAGTTGGCATACCAGACTATTTCTGTATCTGTGCAATGACTAACACTCACTGATCTGTTGCGTGTTCTAGAGTTGGCATACCAGACTATTTCTGTATCTGTGCAATGACTAACACTCACTGATCTGTTGCGTGTTCTAGAGTTGGCATACCAGACTATTTCTGTATCTGTGCAATGACTAACACTCACTGATCTGTTGCGTGTTCTGGAGTTGGCATACCAGACTATTTCTGTATCTGTGCAATGACTAACATTCACTGATCTGTTGCGTGTTCTAGAGTTGGCATACCAGACTATTTCTGTATCTGTGCAATGACTAACACTCACTGATCTGTTGCGTGTTCTAGAGTTGGCATACCAGACTATTTCTGTATCTGTGCAATGACTAACATTCACTGATCTGTTGCGTGTTCTAGAGTTGGCATAACAGACTATTTCTGTATCTGTGCAATGACTAACATTCACTGATCTGTTGCGTGTTCTAGAGTTGGCATACCAGACTATTTCTGTATCTGTGCAATGACTAACATTCACTGATCTGTTGCGTGTTCTAGAGTTGGCATACCAGACTATTTCTGTATCTGTGCAATGACTAACACTCACTGATCTGTTGCGTGTTCTAGAAATGGCATACCAGACTATTTCTGTATCTGTGCAATGACTAACACTCACTGAACTGTTGCGTGTTCTAGAGTTGGCATACCAGACTATTTCTGTATCTGTGCAATGACTAACACTCACTGATCTGTTGCGTGTTCTAGAGTTGGCATACCAGACTATTTCTGTATCTGTGCAATGACTAACATTCACTGATCTGTTGCGTGTTCTAGAGTTGGCATACCAGACTATTTCTGTATCTGTGCAATGACTAACACTCACTGATCTGTTGCGTGTTCTAGAGTTGGCATACCAGACTATTTCTGTATCTGTGCAATGACTAACATTCACTGATCTGTTGCGTGTTCTAGAGTTGGCATACCAGACTATTTCTGTATCTGTGCAATGACTAACATTCACTGATATGTTGCGTGTTCTAGAGTTGGCATACCAGACTATTTCTGTATCTGTGCAATGAATAACATTCACTGATATGTTGCGTGTTCTAGAGTTGGCATACCAGACTATTTCTGTATCTGTGCAATGACTAACACTCACTGATCTGTTGCGTGTTCTAGAGTTGGCATACCAGACTATTTCTGTATCTGTGCAATGACTAACATTCACTGATCTGTTGCGTGTTCTAGAGTTGGCATACCAGACTATTTCTGTATCTGTGCAATCACTAACACTCACTGATCTGTTGCGTGTTCTAGAGTTGGCATACCAGACTATTTCTGTATCTGTGCAATGACTAACACTCACTGATCTGTTGCGTGTTCTAGAGTTGGCATACCAGACTATTTCTGTATCTGTGCAATGACTAACACTCACTGATCTGTTGCGTGTTCTAGAGTTGGCATACCAGACTATTTCTGTATCTGTGCAATGACTAACATTCACTGATCTGTTGCGTGTTCTAGAGTTGGCATACCAGACTATTTCTGTATCTGTGCAATGACTAACACTCACTGATCTGTTGCGTGTTCTAGAGTTGGCATACCAGACTATTTCTGTATCTGTGCAATGACTAACACTCACTGATCTGTTGCGTGTTCTAGAGTTGGCATACCAGACTATTTCTGTATCTGTGCAATGACTAACACTCACTGATCTGTTGCGTGTTCTAGAGTTGGCATACCAGACTATTTCTGTATCTGTGCAATGACTAACACTCACTGATCTGTTGCGTGTTCTAGAGTTAGAATACCAGACTATTTCTGTATCTGTGCAATGACTAACACTCACTGATCTGTTGCGTGTTCTAGAGTTGGCATACCAGACTATTTCTGTATCTGTGCAATGACTAACACTCACTGATCTGTTGCGTGTTCTAGAGTTGGCATACCAGACTATTTCTGTATCTGTGCAATGACTAACACTCACTGATCTGTTGCGTGTTCTAGAGTTGGCATACCAGACTATTTCTGTATCTGTGCAATGACTAACATTCACTGATCTGTTGCGTGTTCTAGAGTTGGCATACCAGACTATTTCTGTATCTGTGCAATGACTAACACTCACTGATCTGTTGCGTGTTCTAGAGTTGGCATACCAGACTATTTCTGTATCTGTGCAATGACTAACACTCACTGATCTGTTGCGTGTTCTAGAGTTGGCATACCAGACTATTTCTGTATCTGTGCAATGACTAACACTCACTGATCTGTTGCGTGTTCTAGAGTTGGCATACCAGACTATTTCTGTATCTGTGCAATGACTAACACTCACTGATCTGTTGCGTGTTCTAGAGTTGGCATACCAGACTATTTCTGTATCTGTGCAATGACTAACATTCACTGATCTGTTGCGTGTTCTAGAGTTGGCATACCAGACTATTTCTGTATCTGTGCAATGACTAACATTCACTGATCTGTTGCGTGTTCTAGAGTTGGCATACCAAACTATTTCTGTATCTGTGCAATGACTAACATTCACTGATCTGTTGCGTGTTCTAGAGTTGGCATACCAGACTATTTCTGTATCTGTGCAATGACTAACACTCACTGATCTGTTGCGTGTTCTAGAGTTGGCATACCAGACTATTTCTGTATCTGTGCAATGACTAACACTCACTGATCTGTTGCGTGTTCTAGAGTTGGCATACCAGACTATTTCTGTATCTGTGCAATGACTAACACTCACTGATCTGTTGCGTGTTCTAGAGTTGGCATACCAGACTATTTCTGTATCTGTGCAATGACTAACACTCACTGATCTGTTGCGTGTTCTAGAGTTGGCATACCAGACTATTTCTGTATCTGTGCAATGACTAACACTCACTGATCTGTTGCGTGTTCTAGAGTTGGCATACCAGACTATTTCTGTATCTGTGCAATGACTAACATTCACTGATCTGTTGCGTGTTCTAGAGTTGGCATACCAGACTATTTCTGTATCTGTGCAATGACTAACACTCACTGATATGTTGCGTGTTCTAGAGTTGGCATACCAGACTATTTCTGTATCTGTGCAATGACTAACACTCACTGATCTGTTGCGTGTTCTAGAGTTGGCATACCAGACTATTTCTGTATCTGTGCAATGACTAACACTCACTGATCTGTTGCGTGTTCTAGAGTTGGCATACCAGACTATTTCTGTATCTGTGCAATGACTAACATTCACTGATCTGTTGCGTGTTCTAGAGTTGGCATACCAGACTATTTCTGTATCTGTGCAATGACTAACATTCACTGATCTGTTGCGTGTTCTAGAGTTGGCATACCAGACTATTTCTGTATCTGTGCAATGACTAACATTCACTGATCTGTTGCGTGTTCTAGAGTTGGCATACCAGACTATTTCTGTATCTGTGCAATGACTAACACTCACTGATATGTTGCGTGTTCTAGAGTTGGCATACCAGACTATTTCTGTATCTGTGCAATGACTAACATTCACTGATATGTTGCGTGTTCTAGAGTTGGCATACCAGACTATTTCTGTATCTGTGCAATGACTAACATTCACTGATCTGTTGCGTGTTCTAGAGTTGGCATACCAGACTATTTCTGTATCTGTGCAATGACTAACATTCACTGATATGTTGCGTGTTCTAGAGTTGGCATACCAGACTATTTCTGTATCTGTGCAATGACTAACATTCACTGATATGTTGCGTGTTCTAGAGTTGGCATACCAGACTATTTCTGTATCTGTGCAATGACTAACATTCACTGATCTGTTGCGTGTTCTAGAGTTGGCATACCAGACTATTTCTGTATCTGTGCAATGACTAACATTCACTGATCTGTTGCGTGTTCTAGAGTTGGCATACCAAACTATTTCTGTATCTGTGCAATGACTAACATTCACTGATCTGTTGCGTGTTCTAGAGTTGGCATACCAGACTATTTCTGTATCTGTGCAATGACTAACACTCACTGATCTGTTGCGTGTTCTAGAGTTGGCATACCAGACTATTTCTGTATCTGTGCAATGACTAACACTCACTGATCTGTTGCGTGTTCTAGAGTTGGCATACCAGACTATTTCTGTATCTGTGCAATGACTAACATTCACTGATCTGTTGCGTGTTCTAGAGTTGGCATACCAGACTATTTCTGTATCTGTGCAATGACTAACATTCACTGATCTGTTGCGTGTTCTAGAGTTGGCATACCAAACTATTTCTGTATCTGTGCAATGACTAACATTCACTGATCTGTTGCGTGTTCTAGAGTTGGCATACCAGACTATTTCTGTATCTGTGCAATGACTAACACTCACTGATCTGTTGCGTGTTCTAGAGTTGGCATACCAGACTATTTCTGTATCTGTGCAATGACTAACACTCACTGATCTGTTGCGTGTTCTAGAGTTGGCATACCAGACTATTTCTGTATCTGTGCAATGACTAACACTCACTGATCTGTTGCGTGTTCTAGAGTTGGCATACCAGACTATTTCTGTATCTGTGCAATGACTAACACTCACTGATCTGTTGCGTGTTCTAGAGTTGGCATACCAGACTATTTCTGTATCTGTGCAATGACTAACACTCACTGATCTGTTGCGTGTTCTAGAGTTGGCATACCAGACTATTTCTGTATCTGTGCAATGACTAACATTCACTGATCTGTTGCGTGTTCTAGAGTTGGCATACCAGACTATTTCTGTATCTGTGCAATGACTAACACTCACTGATATGTTGCGTGTTCTAGAGTTGGCATACCAGACTATTTCTGTATCTGTGCAATGACTAACACTCACTGATCTGTTGCGTGTTCTAGAGTTGGCATACCAGACTATTTCTGTATCTGTGCAATGACTAACACTCACTGATCTGTTGCGTGTTCTAGAGTTGGCATACCAGACTATTTCTGTATCTGTGCAATGACTAACATTCACTGATCTGTTGCGTGTTCTAGAGTTGGCATACCAGACTATTTCTGTATCTGTGCAATGACTAACATTCACTGATCTGTTGCGTGTTCTAGAGTTGGCATACCAGACTATTTCTGTATCTGTGCAATGACTAACATTCACTGATCTGTTTGCGTGTTCTAGAGTTGGCATACCAGACTATTTCTGTATCTGTGCAATGACTAACACTCACTGATATGTTGCGTGTTCTAGAGTTGGCATACCAGACTATTTCTGTATCTGTGCAATGACTAACATTCACTGATATGTTGCGTGTTCTAGAGTTGGCATACCAGACTATTTCTGTATCTGTGCAATGACTAACATTCACTGAGCTGTTGCGTGTTCTAGAGTTGGCATACCAGACTATTTCTGTATCTGTGCAATGACTAACATTCACTGATATGTTGCGTGTTCTAGAGTTGGCATACCAGACTATTTCTGTATCTGTGCAATGACTAACATTCACTGATATGTTGCGTGTTCTAGAGTTGGCATACCAGACTATTTCTGTATCTGTGCAATGACTAACATTCACTGATCTGTTGCGTGTTCTAGAGTTGGCATACCAGACTATTTCTGTATCTGTGCAATAACTAACATTCACTGATCTGTTGCGTGTTCTAGAGTTGGCATACCAAACTATTTCTGTATCTGTGCAATGACTAACATTCACTGATCTGTTGCGTGTTCTAGAGTTGGCATACCAGACTATTTCTGTATCTGTGCAATGACTAACACTCACTGATCTGTTGCGTGTTCTAGAGTTGGCATACCAGACTATTTCTGTATCTGTGCAATGACTAACACTCACTGATCTGTTGCGTGTTCTAGAGTTGGCATACCAGACTATTTCTGTATCTGTGCAATGACTAACACTCACTGATCTGTTGCGTGTTCTAGAGTTGGCATACCAGACTATTTCTGTATCTGTGCAATGACTAACACTCACTGATCTGTTGCGTGTTCTAGAGTTGGCATACCAGACTATTTCTGTATCTGTGCAATGACTAACACTCACTGATCTGTTGCGTGTTCTAGAGTTGGCATACCAGACTATTTCTGTATCTGTGCAATGACTAACATTCACTGATCTGTTGCGTGTTCTAGAGTTGGCATACCAGACTATTTCTGTATCTGTGCAATGACTAACACTCACTGATATGTTGCGTGTTCTAGAGTTGGCATACCAGACTATTTCTGTATCTGTGCAATGACTAACACTCACTGATCTGTTGCGTGTTCTAGAGTTGGCATACCAGACTATTTCTGTATCTGTGCAATGACTAACACTCACTGATCTGTTGCGTGTTCTAGAGTTGGCATACCAGACTATTTCTGTATCTGTGCAATGACTAACATTCACTGATCTGTTGCGTGTTCTAGAGTTGGCATACCAGACTATTTCTGTATCTGTGCAATGACTAACATTCACTGATCTGTTGCGTGTTCTAGAGTTGGCATACCAGACTATTTCTGTATCTGTGCAATGACTAACATTCACTGATCTGTTGCGTGTTCTAGAGTTGGCATACCAGACTATTTCTGTATCTGTGCAATGACTAACACTCACTGATATGTTGCGTGTTCTAGAGTTGGCATACCAGACTATTTCTGTATCTGTGCAATGACTAACATTCACTGATATGTTGCGTGTTCTAGAGTTGGCATACCAGACTATTTCTGTATCTGTGCAATGACTAACATTCACTGATCTGTTGCGTGTTCTAGAGTTGGCATACCAGACTATTTCTGTATCTGTGCAATGACTAACATTCACTGATATGTTGCGTGTTCTAGAGTTGGCATACCAGACTATTTCTGTATCTGTGCAATGACTAACATTCACTGATATGTTGCGTGTTCTAGAGTTGGCATACCAGACTATTTCTGTATCTGTGCAATGACTAACATTCACTGATATGTTGCGTGTTCTAGAGTTGGCATACCAGACTATTTCTGTATCTGTGCAATGACTAACATTCACTGATATGTTGCGTGTTCTAGAGTTGGCATACCAGACAATTTCTGTATCTGTGCAATGACTAACATTCACTGATATGTTGCGTGTTCTAGAGTTGGCATACCAGACTATTTCTGTATCTGTGCAATGACTAACATTCACTGATATGTTGCGTGTTCTAGAGTTGGCATACCAGACTATTTCTGTATCTGTGCAATGACTAGCATTCACTGATATGTTGCGTGTTCTAGAGTTGGCATACCAGACTATTTCTGTATCTGTGCAATGACTAACATTCACTGATATGTTGCGTGTTCTAGAGTTGGCATACCAGACAATTTCTGTATCTGTGCAATGACTAACATTCACTGATCTGTTGCGTGTTCTAGAGTTGGCATACCAGACAATTTCTGTATCTGTGCAATGACTAACATTCACTGATATGTTGCGTGTTCTAGAGTTGGCATACCAGACTATTTCTGTATCTGTGCAATGACTAACATTCACTGATATGTTGCGTGTTCTAGAGTTGGCATACCAGACAATTTCTGTATCTGTGCAATGACTAACATTCACTGATATGTTGCGTGTTCTAGAGTTGGCATACCAGACTATTTCTGTATCTGTGCAATGACTAACATTCACTGATATGTTGCGTGTTCTAGAGTTGGCATACCAGACTATTTCTGTATCTGTGCAATGACTAACATTCACTGATATGTTGCGTGTTCTAGAGTTGGCATACCAGACTATTTCTGTATCTGTGCAATGACTGATATTAACCATATTAGACACGTGCGCTTTCTATTTTCTTTCTTTTCCAGTTCACTATTCTGGGCCACAGCAACGCGTGGCAGGGTACAGCTAGTTATAAATAAGAATGCACAATATCGCTTGTCTGTATGTAAGCTATGCTCTCTATGAAATATACACAACATGTCTCAACAGTAATACCTTTGAGTAAGGTGGGATGCAGGAAGAGGAGGTAGTGAAAGTGTTGAGTATGTGTGAGTGTGTTCTCGTGTGTATGTGTGAGTGTGTTCTCATGTGTATGTGTGTGTATGTTCTCATGCGCATGTGTGAGTGTGTTCTCATGTGCATCTGTGAGTGTGTTCTCATGTGCATGTGTGAGTGTGTTCTCATGTGCATGTGTGAGTGTGTTCTCATGTGTATGTTTTAGTGTGTTCTCATGTGCATGTGTGAGTGTGTTCTCATGTGTATGTGTGAGTGTGTTCTCATGTGCATGTGTGAGTGTGTTCTCATGTGTATGTTCTCATGTGCATGTGTGAGTGTGTTCTCATGTGTATGTGTGTGTATGTTCTCATGTGCATGTGTGAGTGTGTTCTCATGTGTATGTGTGTGTATGTTCTCATGTGCATGTGTGAGTGTGTTCTCATGTGCATGTGTGAGTGTGTTCTCATGTGTATGTGTGTGTTCTTCTTTGTATGTGTGAGTGTATTCTCCTGTGTATGTGTGAGTGTGTTCTCCTGTGTATGTGTGACTGTGTTCTCTTGTGTATGTGTGACTGTGTTTTCCTGTGTATGTGTGTGTTCTTCTTTGTATGTGTGACTGTGTTCTCCTGCATATGTGTGTGTGATATCCTGGGTGGGTGTACGTGTGTTTTTTTGTATGTGTGTTTAGGTGTTCTCCTGTGTATGTGCAATTGTGCTCTCATGTGTTTCTGTTAGTATGTTCACCTGTGTATGTGTGATTGTGCTCTTATGTGTTTGTGTTAGTATGTTCATCGGTGTTTGTGTGAAAGTATTCTCCTGTGAATGTATAGCCAGCGAGCAAGCAAAAGAGAGAGAGAGAGAGAGAGAGAGAGAGAGAGAGAGAGAGAGAGAGAGAGAGAGAGAGAGTGAGAGGGAGAGAGAGAGAGTCAATGTTAGTTTATGACCGTGTATTAATCTATAAACGCACAACACATATGATTAACGACTATGACTTTTTATTTTAACTACCTGAAATTAGTAGAAGGCTTGTGTATGCGTGTGTGTTCATGTATGTGAATTTGTGTGTTCGTGCTGAAGTATGTATGTGTGTTAATTTCTACACATGGCTTACTGTGTCAACCTGGACTATGAACATGAGTTTATATTTCAATGACACCAGCTAAGTAGCACGATACGTCTATGGTCGAAGCAGCCAGAAGACATGATATCTTCTTCGACACCTGACGCGGTAACAGAGGACGTACAGAAGAAAAAGAAGCGGGTGTGTGAGTATATGCGCTAGAGAGCGTGCGTCAGTGTGAGTGTATAACTGTAAGTATATATTTCTGTGAGTGTGTCCATCTTTCTACACACCTCTGTCTATGTTTTCATTTATCTCTTTGGCTTAGTATTTTCCATAGTTTTTGCATTCCATATTTTCTGCAGACTGTTAAAATGTCTCTTAGACTCCTTACTGTCTCAGTCAATGTTTTGCCATTTCAGTGTTTTTCTGCTTATGTAACATTTAAAAATGTTTCTTTAACAACGACACTTTCCTGTGTTGTTTCACTGTCCTTTTAGATAAGTGAGTACATCTTTTTTCTTCAGTGTTCGTCCTTAAAGGGTTAGTTGGCACGCTGTGTTGTGGTTTACAACTAGGAGTGGGTCTACTCCTCCAGTGGACAGTGTGGCTATCAACATATTAACTGATAGAGAAAAGTCAAGCATTTATAGGAAGAGACAGACAGATACATGACAGAGATACATGACAGAGATACATGCACACAGATACATGACAGAGATACATGTACACAGATACGTGACAGAGATACATGCACACAGATACATGACAAAGATACATGACAGAGATACATGCACACAGATACATGACAGAGATACATGACAGAGATACATGACAGAGATACATGCACACAGATACATGACAGAGATACACGACAGAGATAAATGACAGAGATACGTACACACAGATTCACGACAGAGATTCACGACAGAGATACATGACAGAGATACATAACAGAGATACATGCACACAGATACATGACAGAGATACATGCATACAGATACATGACAGAAATACATGCAAACAGATACATGACAGAGATACATGCACAGAGATACATGACAGAGATACATAACAGAGATACATGCACACAGATACATGACAGAGATACATGACATAAATACATGACAGAGATACATGACATAGATACATGACACAGATACATGACAGAGATACATGACACAGAGATACATGAGAGAGATACATGACAGATATACGTACACACAGATACATGAGAGAGATACATGACAGAGATACGTGCACACAGATACATGACAGAGATATATGACAGAGATACATGCACACAGATACATGACAGAGATACATGCACACAGATACATGACAGAGATACAAGCACACAGATACATGGCAGAGATGCATGCACACAGATACATGACAGAGATACATGACAGATACATGACAGAGATACGTGCACACAGATACATGACAGAGATACATGACAGAGATGCATAGCATAGATACATGACAGAGATACATGCACACAGATACATGACAGAGATACATGCACACAGATACATGACAGTGATACATGACATAGATAAATGACACAGATACATGACACAGAGATACATGAGAGAGATACATGACAGATATACGTGCACACAGATACATGACAGAGATACATGCACACAGATACATGACAGAGATACATGTCAGAGATACGTGCACACAGATACATGACAAAGATATATGACAGAGATACATGCACACAGATACATGACAGAGATACATGAACACAGATACATGACAGAGATACAAGCACACAGATACATGACAGAGATGCATGCACACAGATACATGACAAAGATACATGACAGATACATGACAGAGATACGTGCACACAGATACATGACAGAGATACATGACACAGATACATGACAGAGATACATGACGGAGATACATGCACACAGATACATGACAGAGATACATGCACACAGATACATGACAGAGATACATGCACAAAGATACATGACAGAGATACATGACAGAGATACATGCACACAGATACATGACAGAGATACATGACAGAGATACATGCACAGAGATACATGACAGAGATACATGACAGAGATACATGCACACAGATACATGATAGAGATACATGACGGAGATACATGAGACAGATACATGACAGAGATGCTAAACAGAGTTACATGACAGAGATACATGCACACAGATACATGACAGAGATACATGACGGAGATACATGACGGAGATACATGACGGAGATACATGACAGAGATACATGACAGAGATGCATAATAGAGATACATGACAGAGATACATGCACACAAGAACCATACTGGACATAGACGTCTGTCATGTATCTCTGTCATGTAGACAACGTATAGGAAAAAAAAAACACACAAGAGGGATAGTTTAAAAAGCAGACTGGCCGAAAGACAACAGACCACCAAAGAAACGGACAAGTAATTGCGTCGAAAGACAGACAGACAGACGTACAGATAGACAGACGTACAGACAGACAGACGCACAGACAGACAGACGTACAGACAGAAAGATGCACAGACAAACAGACGTACACACAGACAGATGCACAGACAGACAGACGTACAGACAGACAGATGCGCAGACAGACAGATGCACAGACAGACAGACAGACGTACAGACAGACAGATGCACAGACAGACGTACAGACAGACAGATGCACAGACAGACAGACAGATGTACAGACAGACAGACAGATGCACAAACAGACAAACGTACAGACAGACAGATGCACAGACAGACAGACAGACAGATGCACAGACAGACAGACGTACAGACAGACAGACGTACAGACAGACAGACGTACAGACAGACAGACGTACAGACAGACAGACGTACAGACAGACAGACAGACGTACAGACAGACAGACAGACAGACAGACGTACAGACAGACAGATGCACAGACAGACAGACGTACAGACAGACAGATGCTTCTTCTTTAAGACGACAAAAGCTTGGAGCCGCGATGCTGTAGCCGATAGACGCTCGATATTTCTATCTTTGGTTCCGATTCCTGATTTTTGTCTGAAACAAATGATCGTAGCTTCCGGGTTGGCCCTGCCTATCGTGGATTTTAGGTAAATGTGTATATGGGAAGTAAATGTCGCCGGCATCATGTTGACGATATTATCTATCTCATAGAAATGAATATTGCGACATGTGCATAGAACCGTGACAACAAATTTCCGCGCTGTCTTGTTCACAGGGTTACGACACACTGGTAGGAGAGAAGGGAGGCCAGTTATCTGGAGGACAAAAGCAAAGGGTGGCCATCGCAAGAGCCTTAATTCGGCACCCCAAGGTCCTACTCTTAGATGAGGCTACTTCTGCACTCGACAGCGAGAGTGAGAAGGTCAGTTAAGTTCATTCATCTCCTGCCTCTTGTAAAAGAAACAGATTGTAATATTAGTACTGTCAGGCATACTGTCAGGCTTACTGTCAGGCATACTGTCAGGCTTATTGACAGTCTTACTGACACACATACATTCTTGGTTTGTTGAAGCAAATCCTGGGAACAGCCTTGTCTTACAGACGCTAATGTTGCCACATCATTTCCCGCACATCTGTGGTCTACTCACGTGACCGTTACGGGTATCCTAATTATAACTGCATTGAAATAATAACCGGGTATCTGGGCTTACCCTTTCTGCCACCAGGACTAAGACATTTTCAGTCTTAGGGGTGTGAAAGTTCCAGCTCCTGTAAGTCGGCCATTAAGAATAAGATCTTATAATCTCATATCTCAGTCTTGTCAGCCAGCACACTGCACGTGATCAACGACACGCACGGTAACAATAGCTATTCGTATAATCATTGCAACATGGAAAGATGTAACTCAACCTCCTTCTACCCAAAACAGTTATCATGTTAACTTCTAATAACTGTCGTGCAGAATATTGTGATGACGACTCGGATGATCAACGCAGGAAAAAGGAGAGGCAGACCTAGAGAGATAATGACGAACAAAAGAACCAACTTTATTTTTTTTAAGCGTTATATTAGGCACGCAGGCCTGTCTTACATTCGGCCCTTCCAAACTCCCATCCTTCACACAGCAGTTGTATTTCATCGGATGGACTGAGGCGGTGACAGGGAAGAATATCATCGGATGGACTGAGGCGGCGGGAGGGAAGAATATTATTGGATGGACTGAGGCGGCGGCAGGGAATGATATCATTGAATGGACTGAAGAGGCGGCAGGGAATGATATCATTGAATGGACTGAGGCGGCGGCAGGGAATGATATCATTGAATGGACTGAGGCGGCGGCAGGGAATGATATCATTGGATGGACTGAGGCGGCGGCAGGGAATGATATCATTGGATGGACTGAGGCGGCGGCAGGAAATGATATCATTGGATGGACTGAGGCGGCGGCAGGAAATGATATCATTGAATGGACTGAGGCGGCGACAGGGAAGGATATCATCGGATGGACTGAGGCGGCGGCAGGGAAGGATATCATTGGATGGACTGAGGCGGCGGCAGGGAAGGATATCGGTAGAACTGATCCAGAAGTCAAGGTGCGGAGATCTTTGGAGATGCACGAATGTCTACTGCAATAATTGTCTGCTCAGTCCTTGGCTGTTGTCTAGGGAGTGTAGTCTGATTGATGATATGACTGACACTCTAGGATGAAACAGATGTTATGAGTAGACACAATCACCATGATACATAACTGTTGATTCACATTAAAGCACTTACACAATATGTCCAGTCCGTGTCCTTCTCAACAAACACAGCATTGGAGCAACACATCGTCCAGACACCAGTACATTGGATCCATTCACACTCCGGAGTTCTCCGTCTTCATTTCAACATCTCCACATAGAGGACTCCGGTAACTGCATTCATGGTTTCCTGCAACTGAGTTGGGTGGACTTTGATGAACGTTGTAGTCTAGTCGTCGTCTTGAAGCAATCAGTTTCAGGTTCTCATTCACGCTGGATCACACATACGCCCTCCAACGTTCCAACACATACTGTCTGATCAGAACGTGGTCTGACATAACCAGTGTTGGTTCCACGTGGTGGTTCTCCTTGGGTTCCACGTGGTCGCTTCCCCCCCCCTCCCCCATTGAGAACCTCGTTTTATCTGAGTATCTAGCTTCTCTCGGTTTTATGGTGACCCTGGGGCATTCCCCCCAACCTTCTAAATCAGGGTGAAAATATCCCACATTACACCTACATCAGTCGACATGGCGCATGATGATTATGAACTGTAACAAAAGTTTCTGTGACCCAAACCTATTTCTATCCAAACAATTATCGCGTTAACTTCTATTAACCATCACGCTAGTTTTTGTGACCCAAACTTGCTTCTGTCCAAACAATTATCGTGTTAACTTCTATTAACCATCACGCTAGTTTTTGTGACCCAAACTTGCTTCTGTCCAAACAATTATCGTGTTTACTTCTATTAACCATCACACTAGGTTTTGTGACCCAAACTTGCATCTATCCAAACAATTATCGTGTTAACTTCTATTAACCATCACGCTAGTTTTTGTGACCCAAACTTACTTCTATCCTTACAATTACCGTGTTAACTTCTATTAACCATCACGCTAGTTTGTGTGACCCAAACTTGTTTCTGTCCAAACATTTATTGTGTTAACTTCTATTAATCATCACGCTACTTTTTGTGACCCAAACTTGCTTCTGTCCAAACAATTATCCTGTTAACTTCTAGTAACCATCACGTTAGTTTTTGTGACCCAAACTTGCATCTATCCAAACAATTATCGTGTTAACTTCTATTAACCATCACGCTAGTTGTTGTGACCCAAACTTACTTCTATCCTTACAATTACCGTGTTAACTTCTATTAACCATCACGCTAGTTTGTGTGACCCAAACTTGTTTCTGTCCAAACATTTATTGTGTTAACTTCTATTAATCATCACGCTACTTTTTGTGACCCAAACTTGCTTCTGTCCAAACAATTATCCTGTTAACTTCTAGTAACCATCACGTTAGTTTTTGTGGCCCAAACTTGCTTCTATCCAAACAATTATCGTGTTAACCTCTATTAACCATCACGCTAGTTTGTGTGACCCAAACTTACTTCTATCCAAACAATTATCGTGTTAACTTCTATTAACCATCACGCTAGTTTTTGTGCCCCAAACTTGCTTCTATCCAAACAATTATCGTGTTAACTTCTATTAACCATCACGCTAGTTTTTGTGACCCCATACTTGCTTCTATCCAAACAATTACCGTGTTAACTTCTATTAACCATCACGCTAGTTTGTGTGACCCAAACTTGCTTCTATCCAAACAATTATCGTGTTAACTTCTATTAACCATCACGCTAGTTTTTGTGACCCCATACTTGCTTCTGTCCAAACATTTATTGTGTTAACTTCTATTAACCATCATGCTAGTTTGTGTGACCCAAACTTGCTTCTATCCAAACAATTATCGTGTTAACTTCTATTAACCATCACGCTAGTTTGTGTGACCCAAACTTACTTCTATCCAAACAATTATCGTGTTAACTTCTATTAACCATCACGCTAGTTTTTGTGCCCCAAACTTGCTTCTATCCAAAC
>CAJHNH020004957.1:0-15000 GCA_905116865.2 Candidula unifasciata
GCGGCTGCTGCTGCTGTGCTGCTGCTGCTGCTGCTGCTGCTGCCTGCTGCTGCTGCTGCTGCTGCTGCTGCTGCTGCTGCTGCTGCTGCTGCTGCTGCTGCTGCTGCTGCTGCTGCTGCTGCTGCTGCTGCTGCTGCTGCTGCTGCTGCTGCTGCTGCTGCTGCTGCTGCTGCTGCTGCTGCTGCTGCTGCTGCTGCTGCTGCTGCTGCTGCTGCTGCTGCTGCTGCTGCTGCTGCTGCTGCTGCTGCTGCTGCTGCTGCTGCTGCTGCTGCTGCTGCTGCTGCTGCTGCTGCTGCTGCTGCTGCTGCTGCTGCTGCTGCTGCTGCTGCTGCTGCTGCTGCTGCTGCTGCTGCTGCTGCTGCTGCTGCTGCTGCTGCTGCTGCTGCTGCTGCTGCTGGCTGCTGCTGCTGCTGCTGCTTACTGCTGCTGCTGCTGCTGCTGCTGCTGCTGCTGCTGCTGCTGCTGCTGCTGCTGCTGCTGCTGATGCTTGCTGCTGCTGCTGCTGCTGCTGCTGACTGCTGCTGCTGCTGTTCTGATGCTGCTGCTGCTGCTGCTGCCTGCTGCTGTGCTGCTGCTGCTGCTGCTGCTGCTGCTGCTGCTGCTTCTGATGCTGCTTCTGCTTCTTTTTGTCTTCCTCTTCTTCTTCTTTCTTGTCTTCTTCTATCTTCTTCTTCTTCTTCTTCTTCTTCTTCTTCTTCTCTTCTTCGTCTTTCTTCTCTTCCTTTCTCTTTCTTCTTCTTCTTCTTCTTCTTCTTCTTCTTCTTCTTATTCTTCTTCTTTCTTCTTCTTCTTCTCTTCTTCTTCTTCTTCTTCTTCTTCTTCTTCTTCTTCTTCTCTCTTCTTTCTTACTTCTTCTTCTTCTTCTTCTTCTTCTTCTTCTTCTTCTTCTTCTTCTCTTCTTCTTCTTCTTCTTCTTCTCTTCTTCTTCTTCTTCTCTTCTTCTTCTTCTTCTTTTTCTTCTTCTTCTTCTTCTTCTTTCTTCTTCTTCTTTATTCTTCTTCTTCTTCTGTATTTTCTTCTTCTTATTCTTCTTCTTCTTCTTCTTCTTCTTCTTCGTCTTCTTCTTCTTTCTTCTTCTTCTTTTCTTTTTCCTTCTTCTTCGTTCTTCGTTCCTTCTTCTTCTTCTTCTTCTTCTTCTTCTTCTTCTTCTTCTTCTTCTTCTTCTTCTTCTTCTTCTTCTTCTTCTTCTTCTTCTTCTTCTTCTTCTTCTTTTTCTTTTTCTCCTTCTTCTTCTTCTTCTTCTTCTTCTTCTTCTTCTTCTTCTTCTTCTTCTTCTTCTTCTTTTTCTTTTTCTCCTCCTCCTCCTCCTTCTTCTTCTTCTCTTCTTCTTTCTTCTTCTTCTTCTTCTTACTTCTTCTTCTTTTCTTCTTCTTCTTCTTCTTCTCTTCTTCTTCTTCTCTTCTTCGGCAAGGCACCTGATGATGGTGATCTGTGGCTTAGACGTTGCGAACGCGCCCCGTAACACCGGGGTACCGCGTTCGATCCCAGCTGCGGACGGTTTGTCTTGCTTAGGTTACGACAGTGGTAATAAGAGCTGACCGTTCAGTGCAATGGCAAACTACTGAAGGTAAAAATGTGCCCAGGAAAACCACAACAGTTAAGAAATGCTGGGGTTGGCTCTGCAACGTCCTGTAAAGGACACCACCTTTTTGTTAGCCAATTTTTCTTGATGTTCATTCAGATCTCTTAGGATATCATTATTCCTTTTCTTCACTGTCCGTAGTATTCTGAGAATCTTTCTCTAGCACTTCAACAAAAAAGTCCAAATGCTCTTCCTTAAGGACTGTAAGGATCCTGCCCTCAGTATATCCTTCAACAGTAGCAGCTTTCGATACCAATCCTTTAACTCTTTGAGTCCCAAGGAACACATCATACGTTCATAAGTTTTTACCTAGAGACTCAATAAACGCAAGATGCGCCGATTTTACATCTCTTTTGACTACCCTTTGGGCCTCTGATGCTAAACCCCTTGGTACTCAAAGAGTCAACGAGCCAATTGACCTGAGCTTCTCTGCTGTTGTGTTCTAAATATCAGTCATTCCAAGATTCCTCTACTGCAATAACTGTCTCCCAGACAGTAGTTACTGTCAGCTACTGTCCTGTTTAAACTGTGCAATTCCTGACTACCGAAATGTTACTTTAAACATGTTGCTAAGTATGGCAGTGAACCTTGGAATGCGAACAGACAAACAGAAAGATCATGGGTACAGTAGGCAGGTTGTCTATGAGAGGAATGAAGAGTATTAACTAACAAAAGAACATTATTTCTAAAGAGCTACACATTGGGCACGCCGACCCGTCTTACTTTAAGCCCTTCCAAGCAATCATCTTTCAGTCGGCAGTCGCATTTTATCTATCAAGCATATAATGTTACATTGTCAAAATTTCATTTCATGCCTTCAAATATATATGCAAAGATTTTCACTCATCTCAGATACACGCAAGCACACACACATACATATCACCCTTACAGACCCTGATCGCACACATTGATCACACACACACACGTACACACACACATATACACACACACATAATAAACAGGCATACTTACAATCACAAATATAACACACACACACTCACACACACACACACACACACACACACACACACACACACACACGACATATACTTAGATAAGAGAATTAAGTAAATGTAAGGATCCCCTTTCTTATACCTGTGCAGCACTGGGCAAATGCTGCTATACATATAGTTTTAGATTGGCCCTCGTTGGATTAAATGTCCATTAACTTTCCAGGGTTTTACCTAACATCCATTTTTGGCTGGATCTTAGCCATTGCCGGTCCAAAGCTAGGATGAGCAAGGAGGAGGGTGGGGTGGAGCGCTGCTCCCCCCACCCTGTAGAGGTTTTTAGACATTGCACAGGATGGATTGGCATGGAGGAATAACTCGACTTCTAGTGTTGATTTGGCATCTCCGCAACTATAGTTTTTGTCTGTGAAGATCCATACTTCTTCATCGGTGTCTTAATGAATGAAGGCTGCTCAAGTGGTTTCTTACCCACTATTTATATCTGGCTTTAAAATGATGAAAAAAAAATTTTCTACTCACTAACTGCTTCTGGACAGTATAAATAGAATGTCTTTGCACTGGAACCTACAATAGAAATAAAGGAAGACCAAAGGGATGGGGGTGGGGGGGGGGGAGAGACAACAATGGGGAAGTCAGCTAGAGAGTGAAGTTAAATGATGGAGAGGATTTGGCCAGATCTGCATGCGATAGCGAAGGATAGAACATCTTGGCGTGAGTTGGTTGAGGGCCTATGCTCCACTGGGGGTTAGAAAGGCAGAAGAGAAGAGAGAACCGCGGACGAAGCCGTCTGTGAAACGAACCCACGACTGTCATAGTGCAAGGCAGACGGCTTAACCACAGAGCATCCTGTATTAGAACCATTTCGATTCCTTTCTACCAATCACCCTTTGAACGATTGTTATTACCGCCGATTTATAAACAAACCGTCTCTTCGTTGAAAGTGATACGGTTTCTAGAAGATCTCTTGCGGACGCCAGTTGATTTTTAATGTGACGGCAAAACGACAAAAAAGGCTTCAAAATCCTTTCTCGACCGACAGGTATTTAACTTGTCTCCTCATCGCTTAGAGGTAATGTCTTTGAAATGGTGCTTGGCGAAACGTGACATGAGGTGGGGAAGCTGGGGGGGGGGGTGGATCTTTTTTTCTTTGCGGTCACAAGCTGCTAGATACACTTCTCCTCCCTCCCCCTCCCGTCTTTTGGTTAACTGTTTCTGTTTTAAACAACGCGCTATGTGTGTCTAGATATCATTCAATGATTTATGTTTATTTGTACATTCACGTTTAGTCAGGAATTCGAAAGAAATCTGGCAGTGTTTTTGTTTGCAAAAAAATGAGTGTGTGAATTCCTTTCAGGCGTTAGTTATGACCTTCGGAAACTGAAAGAACAAACTACTTTCAAGTCGAATTGTGAAAACTGTGTGAAAGCTGCGGTGATATGGTTTTATAGAAGAATGGCCACCACCATCATCATCGATAGTATCCTCTTGCACATCACCAGAGAGAGAGAGAGGGAGAGAGAGAGGAAGAGAGAGAGGGAGAGAGAGGGAGAGAGAGAGAGAGAGAGAGAGAGAGAGAGAGAGAGAGAGAGAGGCACAACATGAATCCAACACAGAACTGGTATCGTGAGGTGCTAATAGCTGCAGGTTTTACAAAGGATGGGATGCGAGCACTTGTGGACTGAATGGTTTGATGCGCAGTGATTAAATAACTAACTAACCAACTAACTAACTAACTTTACCTAACCAACCAAACTCAGTCAGCAACATCATTATCAACTACATTCCGGGCTGTCGTAAAAGGTGATGGCTTTCCCACAATATGCAGTCTCAAACAACATGTATCATCAGTTTTTCACAAAGATGTTCTGGGTTCCCTTTACTTATGATCTTCTTCTTTTTGTCCCTCTCTTTTTCTATTCATTCTTCCGAGTGACGTCAATGCGTTGTGACTGTTTACATCAAAGTTGCGATATTTGCACCCTTATCCCCCCTTCCCTCCCCCAAGAAGTGGAGGGTGCCTAAAAGGGCCTCGTCTACCTATGCCTGACAGATACCAAACGCACTAGCAGGAACAGAATCCTAGGCTCATAGTGGGTGAACTTACATCCGCTCCCTCCAGGTCGTGTCTTATCTGTAGCAACAGAGTGGCTTGTGCCACCCAGTGGATTTTTAACGACAATTTATTCACTTTTCAAGACGTACTACACTTATGTTTTGTATTTACTGCATTTGGTTCCCCGTGTGGATTCCGGGACTCAATTGTGTGGCCAAGAATAGACCCAATGACTTCACAATAAAAATGTCGTACCAGTCGACTAACCGGGGACTTCCTACGAAGTCAGAGTACATCTGCCTGAGAAGCAAGGAACCACAAATCTGTACACACAAAAATAAAAGCCAGATCTGTTGGACGGATGTGCATGCAACATTCAAGTACTGAAACGAGACTTATCTCCAGAGATGGACGAACAGCCAAAAGTTAACAGCATGTGAAGGCGACGAAGATTGCTTTTGACAAGACAATGGCTGACGTGACATCACATTCCCCCAACCCTCATTTTCTAATCTGAAACATGCAGATAAAATATCGGGCGGATGAACATTGAGAAAGTACTGGAAGAATTAATAGGGGTGGTCGTGGTAGTCGCAACAGCAACAAAAGTAGTAGTATCAGTAGTAGTAGTAGTAGTAGTAGCAGCAGCAGCAGCAGCAGCAGCAGCAGCAGCAGCAGCAGCAGCAGCTGTATTTTTCTTTTCTTTTAGAATAAGATGAAAAAGGGGACAGATGCGGGTGAAGAAAAAAAAACGAAAAGAAAGAAGATGGTGAAGAAAAAAATAGAAGAAGAAGAAGAAAAAGAAAAAGGAGAAGGAGAATGAGGAGGAGAAGAAGAAGGAGGCAGAAAAAGAGAAGAGGGGGATAAGAAGAAGAAGAAGAAGAAAAAGAGAAAGAAGAAGAAGGAGAAAAAGAAAAGGAAGAAGAAGAAGAAGAAGAAGAAGAAGAAGAAGAAGAAGAAGAAGAAGAAGAAGAAGAAGAAGAAGAAGAAGAAGAAGAAGAAGAAGAAGAAGAAGAAGAAGAAGAAAAAGAAGCAGAAGAAGAAGAAGAAGAAGAAGAAGAAGAAGAAGAAGAAGAAGAAGAAGAAGAAGAAGAAGAAGAAGAAGAAGAAGAAGAAGAAGAAGAAGAAGAAGAATTAATATTGTTGTTGATAGATGAACGCCATTAATCTAAGCCCTAAAGAACACGTCCCAACAATAAACATATACAGTGAACATATTGCATCGCTTAGTATATGATTAAAAAGAACTAAAGGGAAGAGAGACCGACAAGAGAAGGAAACGGTGATCTTGAACAGGTACCCATGTATTTAATATACAAATAACACAGGGAAATTAAACAATCGAACCCTTACGGGGAGATTAAAGATCAACAACATAAAGAAAATAACTGCGTGGAAAAGGTAAACAATGATAATGGGACGAGCAAAGCGGCGCAAGGAGGTAGCTCCTGTTGTAAAAGATTTGTTTACTTGCTCTGCCGTGAAGGGGCGGAGATAGGCCAAGCATGTATCGCCACGATCGACGGTGTCTCAGTACCTCTTTTCAATAGCACGTCAATATAACGGGGAGATTTTCATTGCAAAGTGGAAAAAGCAGAAAGAGCAGTGGGAGATGTGACAGAGAAAATGAAATGGACAGAATACGGGAACGTAGTGGGCGTGTGTTAGTGAAGTGGATGAGGGAAAAATTAGCACTAGGTTATGTGTTAATGAAAGTGGAAAGGGCAGATAAAACACGAGGAGATGTGTTAATGAAAATGTAAGAAGCAGATAAAACATGGGAAGATGTGTTAATGAAAGCGGAAGGGGCAGGTAAAATACGTGGAGATGTGTTAATGAAAGTGTAAGGGGCAGATAAAGCACGGCGAGATGTGTTAATGAAAGCGGAAGGAGCAGATAAAACACGGGGAGATGTGTTAATGAAAGTGGAAGGGGCAGATAAGACACTGGACGATGTGTTAATGAAAGCAGAAGGGGCCAAATAAAACACGTAAAGTTTCACCAGTGCAGTTTTAACAAAGATCTATGTGGATCGTCGCTGAAGCTACAGCGTTCATGCTTGACACGACGCTCTCAACAGGTGTCCAGCCGTAAAAGTTAGCAGGTAACGATTACACTGGACAGGGTACCACGTGATATCCCCCTCGCCTCCCTTGTTGCTTCGCTGTTGAGAGAATGCGTGTGCAGCTTGCATCGATGTACTTGCAACTGGTATCTTTCACACGTTAGTGTCTTTATGAGTAACGAAAGCATGCGTCGAGCATATTGTCACTGTGTAATTTCTCTTAAACCAGCGTTAACATGCTCGACGAGATGTTAACCAAGTGGCGTGTTTGTATTAAATAGTAAACAGCTTAAATATATATAGTAAAGTTAATGCACTTTTGTGCAATGGAAAGTGTCTTCTTCTTCTTCTTCTTCTTCTTCTTCTTCTTCTTCTTCTTCTTCTTCTTCTTCTTCTTCTTCTTCTTCTTCTTCTTCTTCTTCTTCTTCTTCTTCTTCTTCTTCTTCTTCTTCTTCTTCTTCTTCTTTCTTATTCTTCTTCTTCGTCTTCTTCTTCTTCTTCTTCTTCTTCTTCTTCTTCTTCTTCTTCTTCTTCTTCTTCTTCTTCTTCTTTTTCTGCCTTTCTAACCCCCATGTCACGCCATCTTTTGACTTCACTCTCTAGCTCTCTTCTCTGGGTGTGTTTTTTGTTTTCCTTTATTTGTATGCCCCTGTGGGTTCCAGTTCAAAGGCGTTCTAGTTATATTGGTCTCAGGCTTTGTCAACGTATGTCCTATCATTTTTACCTCTTGGTCCATTTGAACTTGTTTAGTTCTCTCTCAAAGCACTACATTAAACTGTGTGCTATAATTAGCATACCGCTTAATTGTCTCTATTCTGCGCAGGCACCAGTTAATGATTGTGTGTAGTTTATTAATAATTGACGTAGTTGTTCTCCATGTTTCCGCTCCATACAACAGTACTGATTTGACATTAGAATTTCTAATGGCAGAGTCTAATGTCACATTCTATTGTCAAAAGGACAGTGTAAACGGCTATTGCAACCCTTGCATAAAAGCCTCACCACAACAGCAATATCACCTACGCTTTTCGGCACGAAACACGATAGCGATGACAGAGAACGAACAAGAAAGGAATAAAAGTATATATATATATATATACTCACACACGAGAGAACACGCCGCAACAGTTTACAAGGAAACAAGAAGATGCATACAAATAGGTAAAGAAACTCGGAGACGGGGAGATACAACGTGTTTTATTACCGGCAAGTTAACCTTCATGTTTCTAGGTCATAGAACATAAACACGAGGTGAGAAAATAACTCAGGCTAAATGCTCACCTGGAAATATTCTCACCTTTTCCACCGCACGTGAAGTCAGTCTACCTGATTCTATAGCTGGCAGATTCCAGATTTTGTTTGTGTTAGGCAGACACAGACATGTAGACCAATAGATGGACAGATGGAGAGAGAGAACGAACTAATGGACCTTTATTTCCACAGGGTCACAAACTGGGTATGTAGGCCCGTCTGACATCCGACCCCTTTCAAACATTTTTCACAAGGCCTTTGCACTCGACGTGCGGCGTCCGTGGCTTAGGCGTCGCGAGTCCGACTCGTTATTCCAATGTACCGCGATCGAAACCCTAAATGGGTAGCAGGATGGCTGTCCTGTGGAAGTAAAGACGGCCGGCGTAAAGCTGACCACATTACCCACCTAGTGCCGATTGGTCTGTAAAAAATATGGGTGTTCTTTCCATATGCCCGATGCGCCTAAAGGCTTGATAATGGATCTTTTTTTTTTTACTTTTACTTTGCACTCGAAGTATCAAGCATAATATGTTCAAATATCAAAAGTCATAGGATAAATGTAAATTAAAAATTAAAAATCATGGATGGAAAATGGTACCTTTATGTATAATGTAAAAGTACACACACAAACACACACATACACATGCACGCACGCACGCACGCACGCACAGACGCAAGCACGCACGTAGGCACGCAGCACACACACAAACACACGAAGCAGAAAAACAAGCGATGGCGAAAAACTGACAGAACCGAACATGCATCCACTGAGGCTCAAACACTGACGCAACACAAACACACAGACAAAACACACACATACACATGCAGACACATAATTTACTTACAGACACTAAACATACATAGATGCAACACAAACACAGAGACACAACAGACTCACATACACAACACAGGCAGACACAGAATATGCCTCAAAAGGTTAGTTGCGTAGCCTTTACAGGACATTGTAGAACCAACCCCAACAGCCCCTGGCTGCTGTGTGGTTTTTCTAGGCAAATTTACGTCCAGTGGTTTGCCATTGCTTCTGGACGGTCGGCTTTCTTGATACCAGTGTCGAAACCAACGCAAGGCAAATGTCCCGCAGCTGGGATCGAACCCGGCATCCAGGCATTACGAAGCGTTCCCATCGACTTAGCCACAGAGCCGACCAGAATATGCTTACAGACACTAAATATACATAGATACAACACAAACACACAGAGACAGAACTCATATACACAGAGACAATACATACCTACACAAAACACATACATATGACACAACATAAAACAAGTACACACACACAGTCAGACACCGACACAACACTCACACAGATACAACACACACAGACATAATACAACACAGACAGGGTGGCAGGGAGGGACCGGCAAACGGTAGCAAGGAATAGGAAATGGATGGAAAGAAACAGAGGAAAGGATGAATGGATGGATAAACGGATAGATGGTCAGCCCCCTGCCAAGATAGTCTCACACAGAACGAACTCCATAGTTCCACTGACGATCCCCAGATGTCCCTGTGAAAACCCCACCAAGGACGCGTCATTATTACAAACATGGATCTACTTTCATTCAGGTATATTTCCTTGAATATACATTAAATATTAATAATATAAATACAAGAGAGATTGGATGATCTAAAGCTGTGGGCCGAGACCCTTTTTAGGGTCGAACAGGGGTCGCCAAAGCCCCCAACAAAACACATATTTGTTGAAGAAATGAGGTAGCAACAAAATAATTTTTTGGTTGGAGGTCGTCACAACATGAGGAACTGTATTAAAAGGTCGCGGCATTAGGAAGTTTGAGAACCATTGATCGAAAGTTTGGAATGCTATCGCTAGAGCGCAGTTGCTTAACCAACTACACGTATCTCATCTGCAATGAACTCAGTTACGCAAGAGATGATTCTTCGTGTGTGATGCTCTACATGACAACCATTGTTCTAGAAACACGTTTCGATGATTGTCCGGTGCTTTATTATTATCCTACCCCAAACAGGGGAAATATACAGGTTAGGGGACAGTCTTAATATTTCAGGGGGGGTGGTAGATAGGCTATATGCAGTCGTGGGACCCAGGCTGCATTCTCTCGTTGGACGTAGGTGGGTTGGGGTTAAGGCCAGTCCGAGATGTTTTGGGGTCTTTAAAAACATCAGACAGCCGGGAAACCCAGTCTCACCACTCTCTAAAATGTTAGACTTTCCTATGACGTCATCTGGGGCAGGATATTAATAAAGAACTGATTGTCCTCCTCTGCTGAAGAGATGTATAGGCACAGCTGGAGTTATACTTGTTATGTTTATCTCCTCGCATGCAAACTTGTGGTGCATTCTGTAATTACCACACTGCTAACCTGTCTCTGAGTCCCTAAGGCCAATATTTGTCCTCCTACTTGATACACTCCCTGTGTGGGTTCCGGGGTCCCGGGGTCCCACTGTGAAGAAAACAAGAATAGACCCACTGCTTCCCAAACAAGCATGTCGTAGGAGTCGACTAACTGGGTACTTCCTTCAAAGTCGGTGTGCGTCTTCCCAAGCGTAAAGGAACAGCCAACGGTACACAAAACAAGCCAGCAAAAGACATGTGCACTCAAAACTCAGGCCCTGGCACAAAGAAAAAGTCCAAATGGACGAACAACCAGGACTTTCCGCCGGTGTACAAAGACGAAGAAACAAAATATGGTAATGAACTCTGCTGCAGTAAGAAATATCAGATAAAGGAGACGAATGGGTCGAAGGGATAGAACGAATTCACTTCTGCAGACGCTTAGGTCATGCTTGCGTCAGACGTCTATAATTTTAATAAGGATCTCATGACATTCTTTCTAGATTTTCTATAGTGTCTGTATTTTAATCAGTTGCGTTGGACGCCCTCACACTATGTTAAAGTTACCACGAGAAATACATCAAAATATTTTCACTTGCACACGTAAATGACAGGCAGAAAACTTGTAGATAGCTTAGAGAAGTGGTTTTCAACCTTTTTCAGGTAGCGCCTCCCAATCCCCCCCCCCCCCAGTATGTTGCTTGACCCGCCCCACCCCTCGCCCGCCATTCCCTTTCTCCACTGCACAACAAAATGATTTTAGGTTTTGAACAACGGATCAACATCATAGCACGCGTATGTATTGTTGCTCACACACATAAATCCATTGGCAGTTGGAGATAGAAAAGAGAAGCCTAACGGCGCTGCCCGGGCAGAATATGGAGTTAAAACTCTACCCAAAATATTGCAGGATTCTCGCTGTTGCTACGAAGCCCGTGCACTGCGCTGACCTGCTTCGGACTGAGACTTGAGTTAGAAGTAGAACGGAGCACTTATGATGCATCATTATGATGCGTTGTTCAAACCTCAAACCTCTGTTAATGCTTACTCCTGTATGTATTAGTAAATTGCTTACCGTTTGGTCTGCTCGTGCATTATTCTTAACGCCATCAGGACCAAAAGACGGAAAGACGAAAATTAGGAACGAACAGGAGAAAAAATTATCGCCGGAGACGAAACAATCAAATCCCAGCCAAGAATCAATTAAAAAAGAAACCAGACACAGAATAGACACAAAGGTAGGAGGATGGAAAGAAAGACAAGACTGCACAACAGTTCTTGTAGGAATTAATCACCATTACTAGCCAAGCACCCAAGATACCATCACGTGGAAGCAAATAGCAGCAAGGTAAATAGAAGAATAAATAAACAAATAAGAATCAAGTATCAATATCAAAGAGAACAAGCAATTGCCTCGCATAGAACTGAAAGAATACAACAGAAACACATTTTCATTAGATGTGTCCTGACAAGGAACCCTCCTTGTCGGGAAGGAAACCAAACTACAAAATAAGAAAGTACAACAGATACCTACCACCTTGGAAACACAAACTAACACCAACATGTTATGAGAATTCAATAGACAAGAAGAATAACCGTCAGATAAACGTCCTCTGACAGCAACATGCAATGTAACTACACAAAAAAAAAAAACCTAATTAGAAACAGTACTGCACAATAAAGATCGCAATTATAATCAAATGCTCAGTTGAGCTTAAATGCATGAACAGGATTGAATTATCCTTTTTTTTTTAACAGGCATAAGACCAAGTGTGTAGATCCAGGTGAGGGAGGTTAAGTGCGATTTCCAAATGCTTTCTACACATTCAGAGCGCATCCTACCTGTTGCTATTTTCTGAAGCCCAGCAGTTTATCAAAATAGTATTCTAGCTTTATGTGGCCAATGCACCATTTTTCAGTATCTTTCCGGGCCTCGTTTTGCTGGGGGGAGGGGGGGAGAGAGGAAGGATAGACCCACTGCTTTCCTAATAACATGTTGCAAAACACGGCTAATTAACGTTTTATTGCCGTCGAAGTCAGAATACATCTGCCCGAGAGATGAAGAACCGACAATCTGCATATAAATAAACGAGATCTGTTGAACGGGTATGCACTAAAAATTCAAAACCGGGAACAAGACCAAAGCGTGGAAAAACGGAAACGGTACGAACAATGACATTACTTTTAGGTCATCGAAAGAGCACAAAATACAGGGTGTTTGTACTTCTGTCATTATCAAAGTGCCAACAGACATGGGTGATTATGCTTCTCAACACCTTTTAATTTTTAATAGCATTTCCTGTGCCGACACCTTTCTATGTCACGACCAGAGAATGTCAAGAATCTCCTCTTGTTGCCTTTCTCTATCTCTTTCCTCATAAATCTGTCCAGTTTTCACAACATGGTCTAGTTTTTATCTCCTCATAATATGACTAGAACATGGTTACTGCCACCTTTTGGCTGTTGTTGTGGATATCTGTCAAAAGTTATCTTTGGGTCTTACTTTCTTTCAAAACATATGGATTACCAAGACGGACGAGAGCAGAATTTAAACATGACACATGAATCGGCAGCTCCTTATTAATCTAACACGGACACAATCTTCTATGTATGGTCAAAACTCTCCCATGAAAGAAGCCAGTCACAAAGATATGATCGAAATTGTTTCCCTAGTTTCAAAAGCCGCAGATCCCTCTTCTTCAAATCAAGATTAAAGCCCCCATAAATATAGCACTGTGTGTCCATGATCTTCTTGGACATCTGTGTCCATAGTGAAATAGTCAACAGGTCTTTTCACCTGCCCAGCTTCGTTTCTTTCTCTCGGGTGATACCTGAACTAGCAGTCATAACTCCATCAAATGCAAGGATTAACAAAAAAGTAATCTCCCCTTACTTATCAGATCAGAAATGTACGGAACATCAAACATCATTTATCATTAAATATGTTTGTTTCTTCTTCTTCTTTTCCTTCTTCTTCTTCTTCTTCTTCTTCTTCTGCTGCTGCTGCTGCTGCTGCTGCTGCTGCTGCTGCTGCTGCTGCTGCTTTCTGTCCCCCATAGGGCATAAGCGCTCAACCAACTCACGCAGAGTCGTTCTATCCGTCTAATTTCCTCACAGCTCTTTTGGTTTTTCAATATATAAACTTTTTTGTCTGTAATTGTTATATTGTAAAGCTTGCTAATATACTTTTCGTTCGGTTTTATATATTTTCTTTCAAGAACTGGTACATGATGTTAAAAATGGCAGGTTGTCAAGAGGCATGATCATCGGGTCAGTCGGCAAGGAACTGAATTATGATCATCTTAACTCGTTTCATGCTGTTCCCCCCTCGGACCTTGCATGGACGAGGTAAAGGATAATTATCCCTGTACCCAGTGATTATTTTGAGAATAAAATCGCCCGTTTATACCAGTGTTCTTCGACTGGTGGTGCAAGAATGGGCCACCAAATATCTCTGCCTGATCATAAATATATGGGGTACAACAAGAGAGAGAGAGAGAGAGAGAGAGAGAGAGAGAGAGAGAGAGAGAGAGGAGGGGAGAGAGAGAGAGAGAGAAAGAGAGAGAAAGAAAGAGTGCATAATCATCATGTGGCGGTTACTTGATTCAAGCTCTACATTGCGGCATAGCTAGTGAGACGTTGCAGACAATGATTTGGCACCTGCAATATAGGCCTTGTGTTCATAGCTGTCAGACCGTCTTTGACACAGTTTCCCTGTCCTTTGCAAAAAGTTGAAGAACGCTTTAATGTATGATCGTCCTTTGCTTCATTTTACACCTCATATTTGCAGTATGTTGTCCAAATTAGCGATAGTCTTTCAGTAATTGTGTTTCTGCGAATCTGACGCTAATGCGAAACCGTAGAAAATTTCTTGGGCGGTAACAACACATTGTTCCAAATGTTTAAACTAGCACTTGTAAACAAATGTCCATATTGTTTATTTCTGTGCAATATGTCCTCCACATACTGTAAGATGTTGTCACTGTACTCGTACCTAAACATTTATGTATTGTTTAAGTGTCTTACACAAATAAGCTGGAGTGGTCTGGCTTTATAAAAGTTCCAGAGGTTGTGTTTTATTTTTTAATTGTTATTTTTAAATAAACAACATGTTAGAAGGACTTTTTAAAAGAGAAAAAGCGGTGAGGTAAAAGGGGGAGCCAGGAGGATGAGAAAGGGTGGAAGATTGTGATAGCGAAACCAAAAGAAGGCGGACAACGAAAAGGAATAGGAAGATGTGGTGGCGAGTGATGAATAGGAGGTAGTAAAGTAAGAGGATGAAGAGAAAGCTAGAGGATGTCGAAGGTGGAGAAATAAGTGGAGTTAGAAACTAGGCGAGGAGGGTTGTGAGTGGAGGAGACGCTGAAGATGAGGAAAGGGCGGTAGGGAAGAGACAGCGAAAGTGATAATAAAAAAAACTGTGTGGGTAGAACCAATAGAAGGCGAAGGATTCGGTAGAAGAGAAGACACGTAGGAGAATGGAGAAGAAAAGGAAAGATGAAAGGAGGATGTAGGATTTGGACTTTCGTTGCAAATCTCTAGCGGTTATCCAACTTTCCCTGGCACATGTACAAATTATAACAACATTAGAAATGAAAACGACTGTTATATAAATTGAATTAGGCTTATTTAAGCGAGCTAAAAACCTGAACAACTTGGGGGTCAGGAAGTGATAAAACAGACGGGATCGACCAGTTCGCTCTCTTATGCCTCTAGTTTTCGGACGAGAAACATGTAGTT
>CAJHNH020004957.1:20000-24607 GCA_905116865.2 Candidula unifasciata
CCCACAACCAACATATGAACACATCTTTCTATACTCCACCTATAAACATACAACACCAACACTTTTAAGCCACACACAACCTGTTAATAGATCCACACACACAACACACACACAACCTGGCCATAGATCCACACATAACACACAACCTTGTATGTGACTTACAGACGTGTAAAGCTGGTATTGTTTTTCTTGCTGTGATACAAGTCTGTCGTGGGTTAGGCTCTGTCTGGATTAGCCTGAATTCTGGGTTGTTTCAGACAAAGATTGTGGACATGAGGCGCGCATTTGCCGACAGGTAGGTGTGGGCGATTTGAGACAGGTGTGTGGATGTGTTTCATTGGCATTTTCAGTGATGTCTGCTGCGATCTGGCGCAGACTGGAATGTGTTTCTTCAGTGTTTCCTTCATGAGGGTAAACAAGTCTAGGGTTGATTATGTGTGCATGTATGTATGTGTGTGTATGACATAGTGTGTGTTTATGTGTTTTTTGTTTATGCGTGCGCGCCAGTGTTTCTTTGTATATAATGACAAGACAATGCATCCGACTGGCCGTCCTGAGTCAGTCTCTCCGTACTTGTGTCTGGTTTATCTGACTCTCTGATTGTATTTCTATCTACCTAGCTGTCTGTTTGTCATACTCCAACACCGCCCTACTGCCTCCTGAAATCTACACGCCTAGTTTCTATCTGTAGGTCTAACTATCTGCATACTCACCGTCTGTCTGTTTGTTTCTGTGTGCCTCTCTGTTTTTCTCTCATTGTCTTTATCTCTGTGGGACTTCCTCTTTGGATAAGTCGATTGTTTAGTCTGTCTGTCCGTCTGTTGCACCATGTCTTTTGGATACCCTGAGAGAGTGTCTTCCAAGTCTGTTGGAACCTCAAGAGAGTGTCTCCCAAGTCTGTTGGGACCTCGAGAGAGTGTCTTCCAAGTCTGTTGGTACTTCGAGAGAGTGTCTTCTAAGACTTTTAGATACCTTGTGAGAGTCATGCAAGTCATTTCGGTACGTTAATAAGAGAGAGCGCGAGAGAGTCTTGCAATTCGTTTTGGAGCAAGTCATTTTGGCGGCGTCCGTGGCTAAGGCATTGCGAGTCAGACTCGTAAGCCAGCATACCGCGATCGAAACACACTGCAGGCTGCGTGGATTTTTGTTGTGGTATGGGACGTCGCAGGTCGACCCAGCCTAAAATGGGTACCAGGATGGGCTGTCCTGGGAAAGTAAAGACAGCCGGCGTAATGCTGACCACATTACCCACCGAGTGCTGATGGTCTGTAAAAATATGGGACGCTCTGGCCATATGCCCGATGCGCTGAAAGGCGTGAAAAGGGATCTTTACTTTTTTTTAAAGTCATTTTGGGAAAGAGACAGAGACAAACAATGAAATGTCCTGCAAGCTTTCGGTTGTACGAGAACAAGAAACAGCGGGTCGTATAGTGTAAGTTTCGGCTTTTTTTGGAAATCAAAGGACTCTTCTCTTCTCCTTAGGGTTTTGCAGGTGTGTATCCCATTCAACCTCTCAATCAATCAGCATGTCCTTTACAGAACGTCTCTCTCTCTCTCTTCACGGCACGTCTGAAAGTCTCTCTTTCTCTAGCCAATTCCCCAGACATGTTTGCATGCATAGACAATGCATCTTCAATGGCCTGTATCCACCTTCTGCCTCGTTTTTCGGAAACTGCACCTTCAGGCACCGGTCTCCCCAGACAACCATGTCGTTTCACATTTCCAAAACACCCCGGCTTTCGTGAGAGGATGCTGTTTGTGAGCCTGTTCTTCTCGATCCTCAGATCAGGGTTCTTCTCAACGCTTAGATCAGGGTTCTTCTCAACGCTTAGATCAGGGTTCTTCTCAACGCTTAGATCAGGGTTCTTCTCAACGCTTAGATCAGGGTTCTTCTCAACGCTTAGATCAGGGTTCTTCTCAATGCTTAGATCAGGGTTCTTCTCAACGCTTAGATCAGGGTTCTTCTCAACGCTTAGATCAGGGTTCTTCTCAACGCTTAGATCAGGGTTCTTCTCAACGCTCAGATCAGGGTTCTTCTCAACGCTTAGATCAGGGTTCTTCTCAACGCTTAGATCAGGGTTCTTCTCAACGCTTAGATCAGGGTTCTTCTCAACGCTTAGATCAGGGTTCTTCTCAAGCTTAGATCAGGGTTCTTCTCAACGCTTAGATCAGGGTTCTTCTCAACGCTTAGATCAGGGTTCTTCTCAACGCTTAGATCAGGGTTCTTCTCAACGCTTAGATCAGGGTTCTTCTCAACGCTTAGATCAAGGTTCTTCTCAACGCTTAGATCAGGGTTCTTCTCAACGCTTAGATCAGGGTTCTTCTCAACGCTTAGATCAGGGTTCTTCTCAACGCTTAGATCAGGGTTCTTCTCAACGCTTAGATCAGGGTTCTTCTCAACGCTTAGATCAGGGTTCTTCTCAACGCTTAGATCAGGGTTCTTCTCAAAACGCTTAGATCAGGGTTCTTCTCAACGCTTAGATCAGGGTTCTTCTCAACGCTTAGATCAGGGTTCTTCTCAACGCTTAGATCAGGGTTCTTCTCAACGCTTAGATCAGGGTTCTTCTCAACGCTTAGATCAGGGTTCTTCTCAACGCTTAGCTCAGGGTTCTTCTCAACGCTTAGCTCAGGGTTCTTCTCAACGCTTAGATCAGGGTTCTTCTCAACGCTTAGATCAGGGTTCTTCTCAACGCTTAGATCAGGATTCTTCTCAACGCTTAGATCAGGGTTCTTCTCAACGCTTAGATCAGGGTTCTTCTCAACGCTTAGCTCAGGGTTCTTCTCAACGCTTAGCTCAGGGTTCTTCTCAACGCTTAGATCAGGGTTCTTCTCAACGCTTAGATCAGGGTTCTTCTCAACGCTTAGATCAGGGTTCTTCTCAACGCTTAGATCAGGGTTCTTCTCAACGCTTAGATCAGGGTTCTTCTCAACGCTTAGCTCAGGGTTCTTCTCAACGCTTAGCTCAGGGTTCTTCTCAACGCTTAGCTCAGGGTTCTTCTCAACGCTTAGCTCAGGGTTCTTCTCAACGCTTAGATCAGGGTTCTTCTCAACGCTTAGATCAGGGTTCTTCTCAACGCTTAGATCAGGGTTCTTCTCAACGTTTAGATCAGGGTTCTTCTCAACGCTTAGATCAGGGTTCTTCTCAACGCTTAGATCAGGGTTCTTCTCAACGCTCAGATCAGGGTTCTTCTCAACGCTTAGATCAGGGTTCTTCTCGATGGTCAGATCAGGGTTCTTCTCGATGGTCAGATCAGGGTTCTTCTCGATGCTTAGATCAGGGTTCTTCTCGATGGTCAGATCAGGGTTCTTCTCGATGCTCAGATCAGGGTTCTTCTCAACGCTTAGATCAGGGTTCTTCTCGATGGTCAGATCAGGGTTCTTCTCGATGGTCAGATCAGGGTTCTTCTCGATGGTCAGATCAGGGTTCTTCTCGATGGTCAGATCAGGGTTCTTCTCGATGGTCAGATCAGGGTTTTTCTCGATGCTCGGATCAGGGTTCTTCTCGATGGTCAGATCAGGGTTCTTCTCGATGCTTAGATCAGGGTTCTTCTCGATGCTCAGATCAGGGTTCTCCTCGATGCTTAGAAAAGGGCACGGTGTCGCCTTTTTCCTTCTTCTTGATTTACAGTTTTCTAAAAAAATTTCTGCAGCATTTCAGTAAAATCCGTATTTTTAAATATTAGTCGGTGCTCAGTAAGTTTTACGTTCAATCGCACACCGGCAGCCTTTACTTCCCACACATGTCGCGGTATTCTTTGTAGACATGGCAAACGTTGTATGCTTAAATATCATTCCTGATGGAGATTCAAATATGACCCTTCTGGCCTGGAAAAAACAAGCATTTAGCAACTGTGCTACTTCGTCTCTCATGGCTATAATAGCCACAAAAATAACTATACCGCTGCTCATAGGCGCCGAAACTTTGGAGCTCAGGCCAATTGAGTCCCCCTACCCATGTTTAGGAAAGAGGGCGGTGCTGAGGAGAAACCCTTGAGGCCCTCCCCCCCCCCCCCTTTTTTTTTCCCTCCTAATTGTTTAAAATGGCTTAGAGGTTCCATTTATTAATTAAGAATTCTGTTCGAAAATATTTTTTTTTTTTTAACATATTTCAGATTAATTCCTATCTGTTTATTTCGCATTTTTCACACAATTATTATAATGCGGGAGTCGCCGTGGCAGAGCGGCTAGACGCGCGCCGCGGATCGGAAGGTCGTGGGTTCGCTGGAGCTGGACTTTTTCAACAATGACCTTGGCTCTCAGGTCGACGCAGAATTGAATGGGTACCGGGTGCAGTCCCGGGAAGTAGAGGCGACCGGCGTGATGCTGACCACATCACCCATCGTGTGCCGTTGGTCTATATAAAAATAGGTCTAGCCCTATATGCCCTATACGCCTAAAGGCGTGGAAAGGGTCCTTTACCTTCACTTTTTTGTGTGGGTTTTAGGGCTCCATTTTGTCAAACTAAGAAAAGATCCACTACCCCTTAACAGTTATGTGACTGCTTAGAGGTGTTTCCTTCACAGTCGGAGTGCATCTGCGTGAGAGGCATGGAACCAGCAGTCTGCATAAAAAAAACCCAGATCTGTAAAACTGACGTACATGCAAAA
>CAJHNH020004957.1:25370-62870 GCA_905116865.2 Candidula unifasciata
TTCTCACGTGGGTGGGCATTGTTAAGGTTCAAACCCACACCCTCACTATATCAGTGTATTTACTCACGTGGGCGCGCGACACCGCTGCAATTAATTGAACTCACAAACACGGTTACAGCACTAACAATCCACTTAACACCTTACCATTGCTATTAAAGAAGTTATTATTAAAACGATATTTCCTATAATAACAATATAATGGTTGTAAATATCGGGGAAATACCAGCATGAGGCCAGGTAAATCACGAAGTCTACAAATGTGGTGAGCAAAATGGTTCAGATCGACTGTGCTCAATGCTAGGATATTGACGAAAAATATTGAAAATTGAAAATGTGTTTCTGAAATAATAAAAAGTTGTATACTGGAAGGCTAACCTGTCGAACAATTGCCCGATGTAGTCGATGGAAGGGCACAACAAATAAAGCTTTGCTGTAATAAAGCACAACGCAGTCACCTTATGTGGACAGATGAAAACAAGAAGATGAAGAAGAAATAGAAGAAGAAGAATCAGCAGCACCAGCAGAAGAAGGAGACGACGACGACAAAGACGATGACAACGACGAAGACGACGGCTACGACGAAGACAAAGACGACGCCGACGACAACGAAGACGACGACGAAGACGGCGACGAAGACGATGACGACGACGAAGACGATGACGACGACAAAGACGGCGACGAAGACGATGACGACGACGAAGACGGCGAAGACGACAACGAAGACGACGACGAAGACGATGACGACGACGAAGACGACAACGAAGTCGACGAAGACGACGACGAAGTCGACGACGACGACGAAGTCGACGACGACTAAGACGACGAAGTCGACGAAGACGACGACGAAGTCGTCGACGACGACGAAGTCGACGACGACTAAGACGACGAAGACAAAGATGACGACGAAGATGACGAAGGCGAAGAAAACAACTTATAATCTTTACAAAAAATGCAATAAATAGCCAACCACAAGTTGTCATTTAATATCAAACAAAACAGGGAGCTGGAAACACAGCACACATACACATAGGCACGCAGAAACGCATACACACACGCGCATACAAACGCAGACATAGGTGCCAGAATTTGGGGACGGAGGGTGGGGGCGGGGGGTCCGGAACCTTAAGACACTCCCCCCCCCCCCCTTCCTCCCGCCCTACAATTTTTTTTTTTTGGGGGGGGGAGGTTGGTGAAGACTGAGCCCCAAAATGATAATGATGATTTAAACAATGATGGTGATGATGACACAATCTTTACGACTCAAAACAAGGTCTTCCTCTGCCACCGCGTGATCTTTCACAATGAAAGCAAAGGTCAACCATTGTTTTCCCTCAATCCAGCTTCCTTCAAAACGTATAAAAGCGTTTGTGGCGATGGAATGAGAACATATAGATCAAGTGATACAAATGTCAAACTCGCCTCCTTCTCTGTAGGTAAAGCAGACTCGACTTGGTGCACACCCCAGCATGACCTAACAAATATTGACGGCTGTGGAAAATTGCTGTTTGCGTCGCAAGTTGGAGTATGACGCAATCTTCAGGATGTAGTTGCTTATTGATGATTGTATGACAGAATTATGTTACAGCTTCTTCTTCTTCTTGTTCTTTTTCTTCTTCTTCTTCTTCTTCTTCTTCTTTTTCCACCTCTTCTTTTCTTCTTCTTTCTTTCTTTCTTTCTTTCTTTCTTTCTTTCTTTCTTTCTTTCTTTCTTTCTTTCTTTCTTTCTTTCTTTCTTTCTTTCTTTCTTTCTTTTTCTTTCTTTCTTTTTCATTCTTTCTTTCTTTCTTTCTTTCTTTCTTTCTTTCTTTCTTTCTTTCTTTCTGTCTTTCTTTCTTTCTGTCTTTCAGTCTTTCTTTCTTTCTTTCTTTCTTTCTTTCTTTCTTTCTTTCTTTCTTTCTTTTTCTTTCTTTCTTTCTTTCTTTCTTTCTTTCTTTCTTTCTTTCTTTCTTTCTTTCTTTCTTTCTTTCTTTCTTTCTTTCTTTCTTTCTTTCTTTCTTTCTTTCTTTCTTTCTTTCTTTCTTTCTTTCTGACTGAAAGTGACGACCCTCTGTTATCTGGGTTGTGATGATAATGAGGACGAGGATGAAGATGATAATAGAACGCTGCTAGTGATGATATGTGAGGTTGATGCTGGCGATTTTGGTTAAATTCTGAATGTGGTGGTTTAGCTGATTATTATGATAAAGATGACGGTTACTATTTTACTCACAAAGATGGTAATTTTGTTAATAGTGAATATAATGGAAGGTTGTGGCAATGCAAAATGCGACATACGTACGAACGGACGGATAAAAACACAGACAGAGATAGCGAGACAGACAGACAGACAGACAGACAGACAGACAGACAGACAGACAGACAGGCAGGCAGGCAGGCAGGCAGGCAGGCAGGCAGGCAGGCAGGCAGGCAGGCAGGCAGGCAGGCAGGCAGGCAGGCAGGCAGGCAGGCAGGCAGGCAGGCAGGCAGGCAGGCAGGCAGGCAGGCAGGCAGACAGACAGACAGACAGACAGACAGACAGACAGACAGACAGACAGACAGACAGACAGACAGACAGACAGACAGACAGACAGACAGACAGACAGACAGACAGACAGACACAGACAGACAGACAGACAGAGAGAGCGATAATACTGATGATTGTAGCGATAAGGAGTATGACGACAAACGGATATACAAACATACGACGCCCAACGCACATCTATAAATCGTCATTTTTAGAAAAAGGAATACCTCAGACTTAGACCATACTTACTTTTTCCAAAGTCGTGACCTTCGAATGTACAGTAGTACTACAGCCGCCTTGCTTGTTCGCAGCTGTCTTTTTTGCCTCCCTGCAATTTTATATTTAAAAGTCAATAACTGTACATGAAATATAGCATTTAACCACAGTCTTCGCGACCTTTGTCGTATCGTTTTTTTTTTTTTAAACTTCAGATCATTCCCAGTTTTTTAATAACAGAGAACGCCATGTTTGTTCAGATCATTTTTATTGTTGTACCTCGATGTTATTATGTACAGTTGTTGTGTCGGCGTCTATGGTGTAGGCGTTTCGAACGCGCTGCGTAAAGCTGGCGTGCCAGGTTCGATCCCAGCAGTCGATGATTTGGCAGCTGACTGTCATGCGTTGATTTTGACAGTGGTACTGAGAGCGTAGTGTTCAGAGAGCAGTGGCAAACTACTGAACGTAACATTTTGGTTCTGCAACGTTTTGTGAAGGGTAAGCAACTAAATTAATCAGTATATTCGTGTTTGTTCTGAACTCTCGAAAGCTTAAATATTTTGTCCATATCAAGCATCATGGCGGATTGGAAAAAAATAACAGTAGAAGGCATGGTACCAGGAAGAAGGGGCAGGGACCGACCGACACGAAGATGGGCACATGATATAAGTGACTCCTTGAGTATGAAAGTGCATGAAGCGGGAGAGCTGGCGAGAGACCGAGTTTCGATGAGAAAGATTGTGATGGGAGCGACGTTCTGCAAAGTATCTGCTTCATGATGATGATACGTGTACATTATATTTAGGTGTGAAGACATTGGCCTTCGCATTCTCTTATAGCAAGTTCCTTACAGAACGTCACTCTCATCACAATCTGTATAGGATTCTCGGCACCTCTCCCACATCGTGCACTTTCCTCCCAAGATGTCACTTATATCCTGTGCCCATCTTTGGGCTGATCGACACCTGCCTCTCCTACCCGGAACCATTTCCTCCGCTACTGTTCCTTCTAATTCCTCTTGGCATCTCTGGGTACCGCGGCACCCATGTTTGAAAACCGCTGCCCTACGTCAAACCCCCTCGTGATAGATCTTCTACCAAACAGTACTGAATCAGCTGAGAATACAAATATTGTGCTTGTTTTGTTATGTCTGTGTTGCGCAAGTGCACATCCACACATAAATATCTAAATTGTACCTGTCAGCTATGAATTTTCGAGATACACGAATACTTTTGCTCCACTGGATGAGCCGACATTGTGTCGCAAAATTCACTTCCGGAAAGTCTTGTCACTGGCGGCCTTGGTCTCACAAATGTACAGACATCATGTGTGGGAGGGAAAGCGGGTAGAAAGACTATCATTAGCTGACAGGGGCATGAACAAGGAAGATCTCCAAAATTTACACGAAATTGCTTGCCCCCTCTCTCCCCCCCCCCCCCCACCCCCCCCCCCCCCTTCCCCAAAAAAAACCGGTTACTACTTTCTGTATTTGCCACCTTTTTAGGGCAGTGTAGACGGGGAAGTCGTAACCCTAGGATTTAGTGCCGCATGGATAGTTCTGTCGCCACGCACTGTACAGGTCAGAATGTTTGGAACAGCCATGTTCTAATTCTCGGTAAGGTCATGCATTTTCTGTCGTCATTCATAATACGACTGCACTAGCCATGAGATTATACATTTTGAAACTCAAAGACACCCCTACCCTATTCCCCCCCCCCTCCCCCCCCCCCCAAACCCGCGCCTTGCTACCTCCTTTCTACGCTGCAACAAGTAGTAAATACAGGCGGTAATTTTTCTTCTTCTTTTTCTTGTTCTTCTTCTTCTTCTTCTTCTTCTTCTTGTTCTTCTTCTACTTCTTCTTCTTCTTCTTCTTTTTTTTTTTTTTTTTTTTCTTTGTCTAATTCTTCTTCTTTTTCTTCTTCTTCTTCAGCAACTCAAGCCCATGAGGGTAATTACTGCAGATATCACCCAGCTCCACTTATTTCTCTGTTTCGCCTTCTCTTTCTAATTGGTAAACCCAGGTGTTTTAAGGTCTCTCTGGATATTATCGCTCCATCGTCTTCTTGGTCTGCCTCGTTGTCTAAAACTATTGATCTCTCTTGTGTACACAGTTTTTACCTCTCTGTCATCTGACATTCTCTCAGTATGCATTAGCCATTTCAACCTATTAGCTCTCATGATGCAAAAACAAAATCAATGGTGATTTACACATATTATGAATTTTATTCTTGCTTTTCACTCTCCATTCTCTGCTTTTAACATCTTTAGTAAGTACAGACGGTAGTTGGCAGTTTTCATTTTTATTTAATTTTCTATGTGTTTAACTTTTTATTTGTTTAACTTCTTATTTATTCAACTTTTTATTTATTTAACTTCTTAAATATTTAATTTCCTATTTATTTACTTATTTATTTTGCAGTTTTTATTGAGGATTTTGAAACAACACAAACTCTCAGCGGAAATGAAAAAGAACAGAAGCAGTCTTCCATGAGACATTAGAAACCTCAAATTAATAGAGAACTGAGACGTCTACAGTGTTTTTGTTTTTAATAAGCCCTTGCTGACAACTAGCCAGATTTGTGGAAAGGAGCAAGCGGGGAAGCAAAGAGATAAAATACCTGAATTTTTTATTGGGGGGGGGGGGAGGGTGGAAGGGGGGCAATGGGTGTTGATCATATACTTGGGGTTAGACAGGAGGCCTGGGCTGATCCTACTGTGTGAGATAGCAAAACATAATTGCCTACGCTTCACGGCAGGGCACATAATAGCGATGACGATGATAATAATAATAATTAGGAGGAGGAGACATGGACTTTAAGAATATGAAGACAACTTGTAAAAATGATTTGCAGAAGAGTATTTAAAAGACAAAAATAACAGTATCCCGATCAAAAATTAAATGGCACTAGCGACTAGAATACCGACATGATATGTGATATAAGTGCTCTTGCTCTCCGTGTGGGTTCCAGGACCCCTTCTAGAAAATAATAAGGAGACATAGCGCCCCCCCCCCTCCCTATCCCAAATCTCCCGGGCCCTGTTTTTTTCCCACCATTTCTTAGTTGAATATTATAAGGCTCTACTTTGAACTTCCCCATAAAATGGCGGCCGTAATTTGATGCCGTTCAAAAGAGAGCTAAATTTGCCAATTTCTGGCCATAAAATATCTAAAAACACCCGAATGGGGCTCAGTTCTATTAAAAATATATGTGCCGGCTCCGCATAACAAAACAAATGCTCTAACAGGGTCTCGGCTATACGTTACTTGCGGACCTGCTTCTGTGAGTGTGCCCTCACCGCCGACCGTATCCTAAACTAGATGGCTGGGACTCAACTAGATGGCTGGGACTCACGAGCGGCAGCTACCGCATCTCCTGCAACTTCCCCCAATTACTTTACTCGTGAGTCCCAGGCACCTAGTTTAGCCCCCCCCCCCTTTTTCCCCCCATCCGCGCCGCGCGTAGCGGCGCGGGGATACTCTCGGCGATGAGTTAATCGCGTTTGGCGCATGCCGACAAGTCTGACATCTACCGCTGCTAAATCCTCCAATCAGAAGAACACAGTATTGCTAATCGGCTTTCATCGTCTGTAATGTCTCGAAATTGGTCAACGGTCGCTAATATCGTCTGCTAGTATCGTCTCTGCAGAAACGCTCGAAATTGTTGTCAACGGTCGGTATTTATCGTCTGCTACTACCGTGTGCAATGTTGATAGTGATTGTCTAGTAATCCTAGTTTTGCCGCGATTTGTTCCTTGGCAGAAAGTCCGTATTTTAGATATACGTGAACACCGTTCGGATATTTTTAATATTTTATGGCCAGAATGTGCCAACATATTACGGCCGCCATTTTATGGGGAAGTTCAAAGTAGAGCATATTAAAATTTGGAATTAAGAATCGACATCACAACACTCCGGACACATTTCTTAGTGGGTGGCTGGATTTGCACCACTGGGTAGTGAATTGATGATACATGACAAAGCAGATGTGGTCGAGGCCCTTTGGGAACAAGCAACGGAATCAGTAGAGAGAAAAAAAAATATTATTATCGCTTGGAGAGAATGAGGCACCTGGGTGTAACCAGAGGGTCTGGCCGGATCAAAACACTCAGAGGAAAGGTAAGCCAGACATTTAACCAGACTGTGACAGGTACTATCAGTATTATAAATAAACGGAGGGGGAACCTTTGAGGCCGTTGAAAATTATGAATTAATCAAGTAACAGAAAGTGTATTGATCGGCACTCATAGAAAGAAGTAGAAAGATAAAAGAACACACTAGACAACATAAAAATCGAAAGCTATGGTTACCGTCCCGGGAATTGAACCTGTCACCTCCAAACGGCGTCTGCGCCTTGCCATGAATACAAGTGCAGTTAGAACATGGTCAACTAGGCACCCCCCCCCCCACACCAAAAAGGTGTCTTACTGCTGCTGAAGATGAAGACGGAGCATGCATGGGAATATCCCAAGTCCTATGATGTCAATTTTTGACTCTACTTATTTCTAAGTGGTGTGATGAATACATCTAAAGAGCTCAGACTTGTGGGTTTTTACAACGGTATACAGCAGAAGCTATTATTGTGATGTTTGTATGCTAGGCAAAGGGTATTGTAGTAGATTTCGCTAATCGATCGATGTGTGAATGTTTTCTGCTTGCTGATGTTCAATAGCGTAATCTGTAGAGATCGGTATAGTTGTCAAACCGTGACTGCTATGATAGCTTTTAGAGACTTGCTAAATATTTTGCCATTCACGCGTTTGTAATAGGCTCATTTAGTGGTGTTTGTTCTGTGCGTTGTAGCTACTTAGCTATCTCTCTGCGTGTAGGTGTATTCGTGTATGTGTGTATATAGTTAACCTTTGTGTGTTTAGTTAGCCAATATCGCTTTGATACTACAACACATTCATAACATAATGTTATCACAATCCAGTGTTCAAAATTTGTAAATTTGAATGAGGAAAATTCTTCCAATTGCATACAAGTGTTTTTAGTGTCCAGCCAATTCTTTGACTGATCTTTCCCATCTGGGACCTCAATGGTTTTTAGGAATCCTGTAAAAAGACCCTTCTCCTCGCCTTTCAGGCGTATTGGGTATATAGGGCTAGACCTATATTTTTATAGATCAACGACACTTGGTTGGTGATGTGGTCAGCATCACGCCGGTCCCCTTTACTTCCTAGAACTGTACCTGGTGGGTCGACCCAAAAGCCAAGGTCATTTGAGAAGAAAGTCCGGCCCCCACCGGGAACCGAACCCACCATCTTCCTATCCGAGGCAAGCGTATAGCCGCTACACCACGGCGGCTCCCTTTAGGAGTCCTGGCTTTCCCATCAACTAATACAAACGCGTTAACGGATGAATATGCGGTTTTTTAAACAGGAAAGCGCCTTAACTATACTGGTTTTTTAAACAGGTAAGCCCCTTGGATAACAATGCGGTTTTTTTAACAGTGTGTTTGTGTGTGTGTGTGTGTTTGTGTGTGTGTGCGCGCGCGCGTGTGTGTGTAATTTACGTGTTTCCTAGTTGGTCGGTCAGTCTGATTAACTGGCTGGCTTTCATCCGACTGTCTGTCCATGACTCTCTCTGTCTCTCTTCTCTCTCTCTCTCTCTCTCTCTCTCTCTCTCTCTCTCTCTCTCTCTCTCTCTCTCTCTCTCTCTCTGTTGAGATGATCTAGAACACCAAGGACCGTGATATGATCAGACAGATGAAGAACAAGCATCAAGCTCATGGCTTTGTTACGCAGCTGCCATTGAGAAAGATAGCCAGTCACCTCACTACGTACGACGTCTTTTTCTTTTTCTTCTTCTTCTGCCTTTCTATCCCCTAATGGAGCAAAGACCCTCAACCAACTCACGCCATGTCGTTCTATCCTTGGCCATTACATGAAGCTCTCCCAATGTCCTCCCCATCTTTCTAATTTCATTCTCCAGCTCTTTTCCCCGTGTGTTTTTAGGCCATCATTTATTCCTAAGCCCCTGTGGGTTCAAATGCAAAGACATTCTAGTTATGCTGATTTCCTGTTTTCTCAGTTTGTATCCTATCCAACGCCGGCGTCTTTTCCTCACTTCTTGGTCCACTGGAGTCTATTTAGTTATCTCCCGAAGCTCTGCATTAAATATTCTATCATACCATTTAATTCCCTCTATTCTGCGCAGGTGGGAGTTGCCGTGGCAGAGCGGCTAGACGCGCGCCGCGGGTCGTAAGGTCGTGGGTTGGCTCCCTGGCGGAGACGGACTTTTCTTCAAAAAATGACCTTGGCTCCCAGGTCGACCTAGCCTTGAGTGGGTACCGGGTGCAATCCCGGGAAGTAGAGGCGGCCGGCGTGATGCTGACCACATCACCCATCTTGTGCCGTTGGTCTATAAAAAATATAGGTCTAGCCCTATATGCCCTATACGCCTAAAGGCGTGGAAAGGGTCCTTTACTTACTTACTTACTTTTTTCTGCGCAGGCACCAGTTAAAGCAATTTATTAGTGATTGCCTTAGTTGTTCTACGTACGACTATTACGCTGCAAACATACACTGACATTTGATGTAAATAGCATCTCTTATGATTCGACCGTGTGATGTATGGGGATTGTGAATTTAATTATGTCCAGGGGTTGGGTGTGGGAGGGGCAGAAAGAAAGAGAGAAAGACTTCAACCAGTTATGCGGATCTTGAGGACTAGATGACGGAAAGGTCCATCTACGAATTTTCTCAGTCTGGTCTAGGTCAGAGGGGTATCACGTTGTACTGTTTTCTTCGAAAAGAGTCTTTCGTGAGACCTAAGCTCAGGCTGTGGGTAAGAAGGGGTTGGGGGGGGGGGAGGAGTTGGCCAGTTTTAAATGTTCTGGGGTCGTTAAAAGCTGTGTCGTAGTGTAGTATAGAACACGCGACATCGGCGCTGACGCATTTGGAGGCAAGACAACATGACACCCCTCTGACGTAGAACAGTCTAAGAAAGCATTAATGAAAGGTCAGTCAGTGCATAGGTGTACCGAGAAACGTGAAAAGGACCAAGGGAAAATACCGTTTTACGCTAAAGGTAATCCTTCTATCAAAACCAAAGAAGCATAAACACAGGGTGCAATTAGTTTCAGCTTTGCAGCTTTTTGGCCAAACGGTGAACATCCCCAACGTTTGAAAACTGCTCAGACGGTAACAACTGGCCAAACAGTTAAAATGCTAGGCTGTATTGCAGTAGACTTAGGTTCGAATCTTCGTAACTGTTCATTATCATCATCAGTCATCGGGTCCTTTACAGAACGTCATTCTCGTCACGAAGTGACTAAAATTTTCTCATTCTCTAGCCAGTTTTCCAGCCCTGTGTGCTTTCATAGCTAAGGAGTCTTCAATATTTTGTATCCATGTTCACGAAGGTCTACCTCTGCGTCGTTTTATGACAACTTTACTCTCCATCACGCTCTCCCCAAGCCACGTTACTGTTGGGGACATATTTTGTTTTCTGCCGAGGGCAAACAAAATTAACGAAATGCCATAACCTGGTAAGTATTCTGCGAACATCATCATTATCAAGTGTCTTGTGCAATATTGTGGTATGTTATGCCTTCTCCGCACCTTTGTAAACCTCAACAGCAAACAACATAATATTTCTTCTGGTAGGAAGGCGGCAGGAAGACGAAGAAGGAGACGGATAAATAGGGTAGCTGATACCTGCAAACAGATAAAGAAATCCAATACCCAAGTCACCCGTGAAGCGTAACAGAAATACAGAAAACCACGACACTGGGCTACGACAAATAAAAAACAATAAAGAAGAAGAAGAAGAAGACAAAGAAGAAGAAGAAGAAGAAGAAGAAGAAGAAGAAGAAGAAGAAGAAGAAGAAGAAGAAGAAGAAGAAGAAGAAGAAGAAGAAGAAGAAGAAGAAGAAGAAGAAGAAGAAGAAGACGAAGACGAAGACGGATGAGAAGGAGGAGAAGGAGGAGGAGAGAAGGAAGAGGAGGAGGAGAATGAGGGGGAGGTGGGAGGAGGAGAAGGAGAAGAAGAATTCAGCGCCTCCTAAAATCGTTTCAAGTGTGACGCATGGCATACGTTCCATAGGCGACGATGCATGCTAGGCTGTATCAACCCCTACTATTATATATGCAAGCTTTTTACAAGACTCAAACCCGCTTGGGAGTTATTAGTAGACGCCCAGTTTTCTGGTGATTAGGGCTTGGTGTAAACTCTCATCAGCGCGCTCCAGACAGATCCATAGGCGCTCCGATCCTCTCATCAGCAGCCACACAAGAGTAATTATCTAAACACTGTCAGTGGCTTCTGATTAACCAAGGCCTAAGTCTTCTGGAACGTTTACAACCAACCATAGAGTGTGTTGAAATTAACGATTCATCCATTCTTTATCAGTACGCAAAAAAGCGGGGACAAGACCGAGAACACGCCATATGTCAGTTGAATTTCCCGTGACATCGACTGGATAGCAGTTGCTCCTATACTGTCCCTGGCGCTCTCTGTTAGTTTCTTTTAGATTCTAGAAGTTTTCACCCATTTCATTATACTCCTGCCGGCAATGTTTTCACATAATGGGTGCAAACACTTGTTATCCAGTCACGTGACCTCCTAGCTATCACATGACCAAGGTTGAGATGGTTGTTATCTCTAAACTTTGGAGTTCAGGGGACAAAACACTCTACCTCATTCTGTCTTCTTCTTCTTCTTCTTCTTCTTCTTCTTCTTCTTCTTCTTCTTCTTCTTCTTTTTCTTCTTCTTCTTCTTCTTCTTCTTCTTCTTTTTTTTTCTTTTTTTTCTTCCTTTTCTTCTTTCGTTTGCCTGAAATAAGTTGTCTATATCAGCAGTTTTGTCTCTTGTATAAATTTCACTGTCGTTGTTAGTTCATTTAGTAGTCCATAGAGTTTACGTTTCACTGTTATTTCTGGTCGAAAGATTTGCCTTAATGTGTCAAATTCCGTGCAGTCCTGCAGTACATGCTCTGCTGTCTGGGGCACCTTTCCACAGGTGCACATGGCTGATACGTCTATCCTGAATTTTGTGTACATGTGGTTACGTAATCGGTTGTGCCCTGTTCTGAGGCGGAGGATAGTGACTTGTTATGGTCTGTCCTTAATAAAATAGTCGTCTTGTGCTGGGGCTGGTGGTTTCCTGATCGATTTAATGATTTTTTTTCCTTTTATGGTATGTGACTGGTACATCGGTAGCACTTTTGTCGCACCTTCCCCTGCCAGTTGATCAGCTTTCTCATTTCCATCCGCTCCACAATAAGACGGTATCCACTGCATTACGACTCTTTGCTGAAGGCTAAGTTGTGTCAGCAGTGTTTGCAATTCTGGTAGTTTTCTAGACTGGAGTGCTTCAAATACGGATTTAGCATCTGTCAGCATTACCACATACTGTGAGCCAAGATTGGTATTTAGCAGTTTCTCTGTTGCTATCTTGATAGCCTGAGTTTCTGCATCATAGTTATGGCAGTACTTTCCGGTTGGTACGCTGGACTTATCCCTAGTACTATCTGGGAATTCTATGTACACTCCAGCACCACCATTTCTAACTGCACTTTCTGCGGACCCATCTGTATAGACTCTGACCCATTGTTCTCGTGGGTATTCTTCATCAATATAACTGAGGGTGGCTATTCTGCGTTGTACACTGTCTTGCTCTTTCTTGTCAAATATCCCTTTCACATTTGTCTGGATTTGTACTGTTAGTTTGCATTTTTCTCTCCATGGGGTTTGTTCCGGAATACTTTTAAGTGAGCAACCAATTTCTGAAAGGTCAATAGTTTGTGTACATATTCTTTTTGCTTGGTGTATAAAGCTGCTTCTTTTTAACCGTCCCAAAGCTAGGTTCTGAAATCTATTTTTCATCGGGGGATCTGGCATACTGAGGAACTTTTCAGCTTGTATTTGCAACTTTGTATCTCTGCGTTCTCTCAGTGCCTGTGTTTTCCCAGCTTTCTCCATTTCTAATATGGGGGTTGATTTCATCCCTCCTGCGATGACTCTGAGCGCTTGGTTTTGCACTTTGTCCAACTCATTTAATGTAATACTAGATGCTGAACACCATGCAGTTGACCCATATTCCAAGTGTGGAAGTATGCTCTGCTTGTATACTTTATTAAGTATTTTCCCATCGGCTCCCCATTTGGTTCCACTTAGTTTTCTTAGTATAGCTGTCTTCCTCCTGGCTTTGGTTGCTGCTTTGTTGATATGTTTTCTTTATGTCAACCCGTCATCAAATGTGACTCCTAGGTACGTGGGCTCTTTATCATCTCTTAGAGTTATTCCGTTTATGTTGATGATGCCGGCTTTTCTTCTTCTTCTTCTTCTTCTTCTTCTTCTTCTTCTTCTTCTTCTTCTTCTTCTTCTTCTTCTTCTTCTTCTTCTTCTTCTTCTTCTTCTTCTCCTTCTTCTTCTCCCCTCCTCCTTTTTCTTCTTCTTACTCTCTTCCTCCTCTCCCCCTTCTTATTCTCGTCTTTTCCTTTTCTGCCAACATATATACTCAACATTGCATATTCATGAACAGAGAATGGAAATGGGAAATTAAAACGAACAGCCGCTAATAGTATTTTGTGACACATTTTTCTGTTGAAATGAACCAGATTTGATAAGTCGTCAAACCCAATGAAAGTCTTAAATATTAAATACCAAAGGCAGCTGGTATTAAAAAAGAATTGAGATCACTTACCAACATATACAGACACGGCCAACCCATAATGCCTCGCCGTAATCTTTTTTTTAAAAATAAACTCCAGATCGACACTGCTAGTCCATTCATTGGTAGAGTTCGATGGCTGTTTAATTATTCCAATAAAACTAGCAGTGAATGAGCTTTAGATGTGTAGAGTTAGTTCTGGGAGCTACAAGTTTAAGTGCAGTTCCTGATCGGGAATATGGCTACATGTTTTCTTTTATGTTGTGAGGAAGTATAGCTTTGTTTGGAGAAGCTGGTCATTTGGGGGAGAGGGGGCTGGGGGGGGGGGGGGGGGTGTTCCTTTGAGATTGCCTAGTCTTTGTTGCTTTTGTTCATTAGAAGTTGGCAAGTGGTCAGGTGGAGCTGTAAGTGATGGGTTTGTGAGGATTCGGTGGGTTGTCAGGTGGGAGAGATGTGTGGTGTAGCAGGAAGGCGGACAAGGAGAAAGGGCATGCTTGCAGAACTGACTGGCAGACGGATAGATAAACAGGATGGAATGTACGTATAAGCTAAACAGGTTTGCACATTGAGATGTCATCATTATCATCATCACGTTGCAGGTCCTTTGCAGAACGTCGCTCTTATCACAGTCTGCCTGAAAGAAACTCGGTCTCTCGCCAGCTCTCCCGCCTCATGCACTTTCATACTCAAGGAGTCACTTATATCCTGTGCCCATCTTCGTGTTGGTCGGCCCCTGCCCCTCCTTCCTGGTACCATACCTTCTGCTATTATTTTTTTCCAATCAATCGTGGCGCTTGATATGACCAAAATATATCAGCTTCCGAGACAGGATGCTGTTTATTAGCTAATCTGCCTTGATGTTCAGATCTCTCAAGATGTTAGTATTTCTCCTCTTCTTTGTTCAAGATATTCTGTGAATCTTTCTCTAGCATTTCAACTCAAAAGCCATTATTCTCTTTCTTAAGGACATTGAGATGTAGGGAAGCGTGTAGTTGCGTATCCTTTACAGGACGTTGCAGAACCAACTCCAGCATTTTTTGGCTGTTGTGGTTTTTCTAGGCATATTTTGCGTTCAGTAGTTCGCTATTGCCACTTAACGGTCAGCTCTCTGTACCTCGGTGGAAACCAGCCCAAGACAAACCGTGGGATCAAACCCCCCCCCCCTCCCAGGCATTGGGAAGCGCTCTCCAACGCCTAAGCTACAGACTTATATATATATATATATATATATATATATATATATATATATATATATATATATATATATGTGTGTGTGTGTGTGTGTGTGTGTGTGTGTGTGTGTGTGTGTGTGTGTGTGTGTGTGCATTATAAATACGCTCATTTTTTCCTATACCATTCTCAATGCCTCTGAGACAAACAGATTCTTGTACGCCAGTTAACAGCAGACATTAGACAAAAACCCACACGAACTGAAGTAACTTAGTATTACTACGCCTCACCCCAAAAAAAATGACATTTTGACAACCCACCATTTCATTATGTTTACAACTCGTGACGCCTCACAGGGCGATACATCCCGCCTTGGAGGGTGATACGTCACATTTGTCAATAACATTTTCACATTTGATGACCTGTTTGTACCTCACCTTTCGCTAGCAGTTTATCAACCAGTCTTGTCTTGACATTAGCAAGAATGATGATGGTTAGGCTGACACACATAGCGAAAGGCGGGATGCGGCAGGGTTTGAATTGCCGGTTGCACTTTGGCTGCTGAAAATATAATCCATAAAGTGTATTATGTCACAAGCAGTTTAGTAATTTTCCCTCATTTGCGATGGAGAGGACATTAAGCAGTGTAGAACAAATTGCTCAAATTTACTTAGTTATTTATATTCGTGCATTTAGCCATGTCAAAGTTATTGTTTCAATGAAAGCCGCAGTACAAATGTCAGTCTGTCTGGTCATTGTTGCTATAAATAGTGCATTGTTATCCCGCTATTGATCAGTCCATGACCGAGTGACGTTCCACCCCACAAGGACAGCACAACGAAAAATGAGCACCCGGGAACACAAAGTGTCACCATTCGGATTAGAATCACTCGGGCACAAGTCAGAGAAACCCCGTTTAACCGTTAGGTTATAGTAGGACCCTCAGACGATAGCCAGGGTGGGACTAAAAACTAAAAAACAAAATTGACATATTGCAGTTTATAGTGACATTAGTTCTTACATGCATTGAACTACACGTTACCCTTGGCTGGTTTGCAGTTAATAGCGTAATCATTCCTAACATGCATATAATTACAAGTTATTCTTAGCTGGTGTTGTAGTTAGTAACGTTATCATTCCTAACATGCATAGAATTACAAGTTACTCTTAGCTAGTGTTGTAGTTGATAACGTTATCATTCCTAACATGCATAGAATTACAAGTTACCATTACCTAGTGTTGCAGTTATTAACGTAATCAGTCCTTACACACATAGAACTACAAGTTACCCTTGGCTGGTGTTGCAGGCTGAGTGCCCTAGGTATACGTTTTTTGTAAGTTGAACGGGGGAATCTTTGATTTGCCTTCTTGGTCTGTGGTCTAGAGTGAGAATTTTAAATCTCAGGGTGGTATGGTAAACCATTACGTGGCAACACATGAGTGACTGCAGTCCAGCTTACACCAAGAAAGTAATGAACTGTGACTGCAGTCAAGCTAATACCAAGAAAGTAATGAACTGTGACTACAGTCAAGCTAATACCAAGAAAGTAATGAACTGTGACTGCAGTCAAGCTAATACCAAGAAAGTAATGAACTGTGACTGCAGTCAAGCTAATAACAAGAAAGTAATGAACTGTGACTGCAGTCCAGCTAATACCAAGAAAGTAATGAACTGTGACTGCAGTCAAGCTAATACCAAGAAAGTAATGAACTGTGACTACAGTCAAGCTAATACCAAGAAAGTAATGAACTGTGACTGCAGTCAAGCTAATACCAAGAAATTAATGAACTGTGACTGCAGTCGAGCTTATACCAAGAAAGTAATGAACTGTGACTGCAGTCAAGCTAATACCAAGAAAGTAATGAACTGTGACTGCCGTCGAGCTTATACCAAGAAAGTAATGAACTGTGACTGCAGTCAACCTAATACCAAGAAAGTAATGAACTGTGACTGCAGTCAAGCTAATACCAAGAAAGTAATGAACTGTGACTGCAGTCAAGCTAATACCAAGAAAGTAATGAACTGTGACTGCAGTCAAGCTTATACCAAGAAAGTAATGAACTGTGACTGCAGTCAAGCTAATACCAAGAAAGTAATGAACTGTGACTGCACTCAAGCTAATACCAAGAAAGTAATGAACTGTGACTGCAGTCGAGCTTATACCAAGAAAGTAATGAACTGTGACTGCAGTCAAGCTTATACCAAGAAAGTAATGAACTGTGACTGCAGTCGAGCTTATACTAAGAAAGTAATGAACTGTGACTGCAGTCAAGCTTATACCAAGAAAGTAATGAACTGTGACTGCAGTCAAGCTAATACCAAGAAAGTAATGAACTGTGACTGCAGTCAAGCTTATACCAAGAAAGTAATGAACTGTGACTGCAGTCGAGCTTATACCAAGAAAGTAATGAACTGTGACTGCAGTCAAGCTTATACCAAGAAAGAAACGAACTGTGACTGCATTCATGCTAATACCAAGAAAGTAATTAACTGTGACTGCAGTCAAGCTAATAACAAGAAAGTAATGAACTGTGACTGCAGTCAAGCTAATGCCAAGAAAGTAATGAACTGTGACTGCAGTCGAGCTTATACCAAGAAAGTAATGAACTGTGACTGCAATCAAGCTAATACCAAGAAAGTAATGAAATGTGACTGCAATCAAGCTAATACCAAGAAAGTAATGAACTGTGACTGCAGTCAAACTTATACCACATAATTAACTATGACTGAAAAGGTTAACGAAGAATGGAAGGGAAGGTACGTGCACAAAACAGACAAATGGACGTTTTGGCCGGAGTCTTTCTCGACATGAACTACACAACAGTAACAAAGGGCGAAGTACACCAACCAACGGTGGCCACCAGGGGATCACGTGAATAACTTGTGTACCCAACAGTTAGTTCTGTGGCAAACACGATACTAGCCATTTTGGGTCCACGGTGGGCTACGACTGTGACCACGTGACAATCGAGACATATTCCATATTAAAATCAGCAGCTCACAGTATCGGCCATGCACTCACTTTAGTAACTAGACAACGAAACTGCATCCTTTCAGTCCACAAATCAAGGAGAACTACGTTCTGTACTGTGACTGCTGTGACGTACTGTACTGTACTTTGGGTAGATTGTTAACTCTAAATTTTGCCTGGGCAGCGCCGTTAGGCTACTCTTTTTCGATTTTCAATTGCCATTTGATTTTTCTTTTCAATACACACCGGGGTCCGGCGTTACTAACTAGAGACCAGTGGAAATTACTAGAAGTCCACGTGAAAAATCCCAGCCTTCACCGGGGTTTAAACCCGGGACCTCCAGCACTCGAGGTGGACGCCATGCCTCGAGACCACATGCAACAGCCGACTATTATCAGAGGCGAAAGCGTGACACTACTACAAACAGTAAATCATGCCTATCCTCCATATATAGAAGAAGAAGGCATATCACAAATGCTGCTGTTAATTATTGTTGCCACTACTACTTCTATTCCCTTCACCGTCACCACCAATTTGAAAAAATATTGTCTTTTTTCTTTCGGCTGGCAGACAGTGAATTGTAATTGAACGCAGTAATAAATCCCCTCCCATTCTCTGCCATCTCCCTGGAAAGATGGTCTCATTGATGATAAAAGGAACGGCAGATTGGGATGATTGGAGGGTCACTTCTGAGGGTCACGCCTGCCGGCAGTGATGAATGACTTCGCCTGACTGATCGTGGACAGAGGAGGGTCACCAGGCAGTTTGAGGGTCAGCGAAAAGCTCGTGGACGGAGGAGAGTGACCAGAAAGATGGAGATATCGGCGGATTGATAGTGGACTCGGCTGAGATGCTTGTGGAGACAACGGAGTCGTAGACGCCAAGACCTTGGGAGCTAGGGCCCATTTGGAATCCCCCCCCTCCCCACCCCCACACCCCAATTTTTTTTTTCCTCCATATTTTTTTTTTTTTTGGGTAAGAGTCCGCTAAGTGGTCCCCTGAAATTATCTTTCAAAGTATTGGCTATATTATTTCTCTCTCTCTCTCTCTCTCTCTCTCTCTCTCTCTCTCTCTCTCTCACACACACACACACACACACACACACACACACACACACACACACACATACATACACACGCACACATACATCCATACATCCATACACCCAGACAGACAGACAGACAGACAGACAGACAGACAGACAGACAGACAGACAGACAGACAGACAGACAGACAGACAGACAGACAGACAGACAGACAGACAGACAGACAGACAGACAGACAGACAGACAGACAGACAGACATGGTCGTAGTTATGTTCTTCGCCACGTGATTAGCCTTTTATTTATGATTGCCGACCTTTCACTCATGCTAGTCTATGTTAAAGGGGTGTCGTATTGCGTTGTTTCCAATGCTCTGAGTTCGATGCTTTGAGCTTTGTATATTGCGCGTGTGTTTTACACGATATTATGAGCTGTTAGCGGCTGGTGACGTTACGCATATTATAGCCTTCTCGGACTTCAGGCACGACTTTAATTTACTTCAGCTGTCATCAAGCTAACATAAACTGATTGTTTTTTCTTAAAAACTTTTTTTTCTTCCCTATAATTTCCTAACCCTTTAAAAACTCATAGTTGACGAGAGACAGTGAGGGCAGCGTTGCTTTTCTTCAGCAAGACGGCTTTTAAGGGCCCGCCGCACAGGGGAGCATACACTGCAGGAGTCCACCGATTATCAGTAGAAAGAACCCTCGTCGGCGGTTCTTTCAGTCTATTACTTAATAGACAATCTCGGAAGGCGGGCCGACCTGGCTCATGAAGCCAGACCTCTATCTTCCCCCTGCTGCACTTTATCAAACTTTCCGACAGGAACAAGACGAAATGGCAATGGCTTTTAGACGAAATCGCTATAACTTAGACTAGCGTCTGTGAAAGGTCACGATGACTAAATGAGCGGCCAATCACGGCGTCTTAGGGACGAAAAAGTTCTAAGTGCCAATATATATATATATATATATATATATATATATATATATATATATATATATATATATATATATATATATATATATATATATATATATAGTTTTGTACTTTGAATCAGGTAGTAGCTGGCACTGTTAATATATCGTCTATTCATTAAATACTAAGGAAGAGACGGATCACGTATATACCGTATTATTGTTATTAAGCGATTAAACAATTTGAGCTCCCCCCCCCCCCTAAAACCCCACCCCGCCTCCCCCGCCCTTTGTTTTATGTATGCCAGGTAAAGCGGGATTGGGTAAACGAATGTATGAATGAAACAAAAATTGACATCGCTGCACTCAAGACAATTCTACGCGTGCTCCTTCTCTTCCTCAGTACCCAACGAATAGACGGCATACAAAAAGTGCTAGCTACAACATTATTAGAAGTCCCCTTTTCCACTTTAGGCGTAGTGAGATACTGTGTAGGACGTAAAATGTTAGTTTCTTTTTCTTGAACTACTGTATTCTAAGAATCGTTGCATTCCCAACATGGCAACAAAAACACCAAGCGCTCAAGCAAGGTAAAACAGTCTAACTAGCATGCACGTCCTACAATGAATCTGTTTGCGTCTCTCGCCATTGTTTATGCGACCCTATATAAGAATACTGCGCACATATCTGCAAATAACGGCCGTAAATTACCCACGGAGGGTTATTAGAGAGAACTGTTTGCGGCCATTTCATCGTCTGATATCCTGACTATGAATAGTAACATCTATAAATCTTGTAAACAAAAGTTTCCAGGGATCTGGTATTGGTGAAGTTTGTGTAATAAATATATATGCTTAAGAGAAATTACTCAATATTCTTCATCTGCTTCTTCTTCTTCTAAGTGAACGACCCTTTTCCACGCCTTTTAGAGTATACGGCATATAGGGCTAGAACTAAATTTTATTAGACCAATCGGAACATGATGGGTGATGAGGTCAGTATAACGCCGGCCGCCATTACTTCCAGGGACTGCACGCGGTACCCACGCAAGGCTGGGTCGACCTGGAAGCCAAGGTCATTTTTGAGAAAAAAAGTCCGGCTCCGCCAGGGATCGAACCCACGACCTTCCGATCCGCGGCGACCGTCTAGTCGCTTCGCCATGCGACTCCTTATATAGATTTGGTGTTAGGTCGATATTATCTTCTCCTTCATCTTTTTCTTCTTCATCATCTTCTTCTTCTTCTTTTTCTTCTTCTTTTTCTTCTTCTTTTTCTTCTTCTTTTTCTTCTTCTTCTTCTTCTTCTTCTTCTTCTTCTTCTTCTTCTTCTTCTTCTTCTTCTTCTTCTTCTTCTTCTTCTTCTTCTTCTTCTTCTTCTTCTTCTTTTTCTTCTTCTTCTTTTACATTTTCTGCTTGTTTACCATCATCTTCTTCTTCTAAATTTTCTGCTTGTTTACCATCATCATCTTCTTCTAAATTTTCTGCTTGTTTACCATCATCATCTTCTTCTAAATTTTCTGCTTTTTTACCATCATCATCTTCTTCTACTTTTTCTTTGCGTTCACAGAATGTATAAACTCCAGCGGAAAGTTCTAGTCCCGCTTCCACTTCTTGAATTTAGTCTTATTTCAGAGATTAATGTGTGCGTGCATATCCGTGTTGCAGATCATGATTATCTGTATGCAGACTGTTGGCTCCTCGTCTCTTAGGCGAAGGCACTCTGACTTCGTATGCAACAGTTAATCGACTTTTATCACTTGCTCGTTGGCCTCCATGTTGGGACCGCAGAACTGTAGCGGTTATGATGTATATTCGGGCTCACAGAAAAATTGTTGTTTCGGCGTAGTCATCATAAAATTGGTATTGGGCTAAGCGGACACCCCCACCCCCTCCTCCCTTCCCGTACTCCCACCTCCTACTCCCACCCCTTTTCCCACTCCCACCCCCTTTCCCCACTTCCACCCCTTCCACCACTCCCAACCCTCTTCCCCCACTTCCATCCAGCACAAGCGAAGTATCTGTTTATATATATCTTGAACTGATCGGTATTTAATTGAGTCAAATTAACCTTGTAGGTTCTGGGGGCCCCATTTTTTGAAGGGATAAGAATAGACTGACTGCCTCCCCATCCCCATTTTTTCCCAACAAGCATGTCGTAAAATGCGAATAATTAGAGAGATTTTCTTTTAAATCGGAGTAGTATCTGAGTAGCAAAGAACCAAGAATCAGCATTTAAATAAGCCACATCTATAGAAGGTGCACAAGACACTCAAATTCTAGAACAAGACCAAACTCCCAAACATGAACGAACAACCATAACTTTCCACCGGAGTTAACAGCTGGAAGCCGCTAAGACTAAGAACAATGAGTTGAATACCTCAGGGGCTTCTCCGGCGATTGATGTTTCTGAGCTATGTAATCGCTTACAGCAATTTTTATGTTCAACGAGAACAAGCATTCCTGGAGCTCTGTACGAGGGAATCGTCTCTCAACTCGGGTACCTGAGTTGTACAAGAGAATAATGACCGAGAGATTAGATCTGTGCTTCGCTTATCGAGCAAAAGTATCTAGGTTGCTGAGAAAGTAATTCTCTCATACCTGAGTCTCAACGATTTTCACACCCTTCTGTATAGGCTGGGAAATGTGAAGGTGCGGAAAATGAGGGTTGAGAAGAGATTGCTATTTTGACAGGCTAATACGGAAACACAGAGAAAGAAAGAATGATTAAATACGAAGATGAGCAGAAGACGATTAGAAATTTAAAGTATAAAATTGAAAAGAGGAAATAATGAAGAAGGAACAGATAGGTGGTAGATTTGCAGACAGACATGGGGAAAAGAGCAGAAAAGCAGCATGAAGGAAGGAAGCAAAGAATGACAGGAAGAGTGGGAGAGATAGACAGGGAGAGAGAATGAGCTAGTAAGTTCGAGAGAGAGAGAGAAAGGAAGGAAGAGAGAGAAAAAGACAGAGTCAACAGAAATCACGTTTGCAGACTATGCTAGTTTGCAACAAAATTGAAAGTACGTCAGTCTTTCCCACTGAATGGGTAATGTCCTCCACATTCCCTGCATCATCAGAGAGATATTTTTTTTTTAATTCCAACTCTGTCTTGTTATTTCTAGCCAGGAAACACACTGTGTTTTTCCTGATAACACATACACTCTAACGCAAAGCACTGCCTTACTGTTATTCTCAGTTAGAACGGAAGCAGATATGAGAGCATCATTTAGGGCAGGCTGTCATCGCTGTTTATTCTATTTGAAGTCAGGCGAAGGAGCTTGACTTGATCCTTACAATAAGCTGCTTTTGACGGAGAGTTTACCCTAATTATCTGAGGAGGGAGGGGGCTGATAGAATCTAAACCCTTTAGGTTCAGAGACCCGTGTATATCTAGGGGGCTGTGTGGTCTCGAAGGTGCCGGGCTAAATCCCCGGTAAAGGCTGGGATTTTTTCACGTGGACTCTGACTTCTAGTAATTCCCTCTTGTCTTTTGGTACTGAGATCGGACGCTCGCGTGCATTGTCGTGTACGTAAAAATTACCTTTGGCAGTTGGCAACAAAAAAAGAGCTTCTTCGGACTCAGACTTGAAAAATGCACTTATGGGTAACTACCCGTGTGCCATGATGTTAATCCGATGTTCAAACTTCAAAACACACAGATATAGGGATGGATGGGAGGATAGATACAGACAGACGGATGGGTGTGTGGATAAGTGGATTGATTAGTGGATGGATGGAGACGTGGAGGGGTGAAAGTGCGGATGGTTGGATATTTTAAGTAAACAACAAAGGTTGTATGTGGTGATCGAGGCGCTGTTAAAGGTGGGGAGGGGGAGAACATTACACACTCAATGGGAATGAACGAAAAATTGCTTAGAAAAACCACAATCATCAACAATAGCAAACTGAAATGCTGTTGTAACCTTTCGATGCTAAGTGAAGCATATGCAACTTACTTAAATGTAACAAGAACTTCTCATGCCAGTTTTACTAACATCATAAGGTTACATAACAAAACGGAAGCCCCACACCCAGAACCTACCCTGGAGACCGTCCATAAACACGCCACTGGCAGTTCTATTTGCATATCACAACAGAAGAACGTTCTCCAGACCTCGTGGAGTCGGCCGTTACTTCGCCAGATTACAGTAATAGAGACATATAGTACTGATAGTTTATGTTATCCTGAGGTTTTCGTTTCACTGAAACCAATCCGGGGCGCTGGATTTTTTCGATAAGATATTTACACAACTTATGGTGGGTAATATACTAAGTCAGATTATCTCAAGACGTATGACTCTGGACAGACGTGTTGCATTTTGGACCGTCTCTTCTGTTTCCGTTCTGTCTGGAGGAAGGAGATCGTGGCGAAGGAAAAGAGCATTGGGAAAGTGGGTTTTGTCTGCGACTGAGTAAATATGTTGTAGCTGTTTAAAGGAGCTTTTGAGTTTTAACGCGTTGAGTACCAGCCAGTTTACTGCATATGGAGTAGACACTAAAGTGCCTCGTTACAACAAGGTTTTTTTTAATAAGGGCTGTTTGGGTTCTAATGGACAGCAATAGAATAGAGTACCCACCCATACTTGGAGGAACTGCTAGTCGAGCGTAACATTCTGGCCACTCATTCTGCAGACCCGAATTGAAATCATAGGGAAGGTGAAGGACACTTGTTTCTTCTTCTTCTTTTCCTTCTCCTGTTGCTTCTTCTTCTTCTTCTTTTCCTTCTCCTGCTGCTGCTGCTTCTGCTTCTTCTTCTTCTTCTTCTTCTTCTTCTTCTTCTTCTTCTTCTTCTTCTTCTTCTTCTTCTTCTTCTTCTTCTTCTTCTTCTTCTTCTTCTTCTTCTTCTTCTTCTTCTTCTTCTTCTGCTTCTGCTTCTTCTTCTTCTTCTTCTTCTTCTTCTTCTCCTCCTTCTTCTTCTTCTTCTTCTTATTATTATTATTATTATTATTATTATTATTATTATTATTATTATTATTATTATTATTATTATTATTATTATCATTGTTATTATACTACTGCTGCTGCTGCTGCTGCTGCTGCTGCTGCTGCTACTACTACTACTACTACTACTACTACTACTTTGGTCCTTTTCAACTTTATTGAAAAGGCATCGGGTACGCAATTTACATGTCGGGTGGAAAAGGGGGGGGGGGGGGGGTGGGGGGGGGGCAACAGTAACAATCCCAACCTAAACACTTCGTGGTAACCAGGCAACTCCAAACCCAGTCGCATTACCCTCTTCAGTCCTTTTAATCAATAGCAGGTTCTTTACAACATGCCTAATAGTCTCCCTGCCTCTAGCTAATTCTCCACCCTATGTGATTTCATGGCCAGTTCATCTTTGATATCTTGCAGCCACTTTCACCGAGGTCGCTTCTACATGTTTTCCGAAAACTTAACTCTCTATCGTCATTTTGTCCACAGGCCGCCATGAGGTTGGACATGAAAGAAATCCTTGCCACCACTAGCAGAATGCGCGTTGGGGCATTAGAGGGAGAGTAAAACACCACAGGAGAGGGAATGTTAACACTGTCATTAGAAATGGATTGAGCACAGCATTAGAAGGAGCTTTAGACACAACGTTAAAAAGAGCACTGGACACAGTATTAGAGGGAGCGTTGGACACGGCAGTAGAGAGGGTTTCAGACACATTATTAGGGGAGCGTTGGACTCGGCAGTAGAGAGAGTTTCAGACACATTATTAGGGGAGCGTTGGACACGGCAGTAGAGAGGGTTTCAGACACAGTATTAGGGGAGCGTTGGACACGGCAGTAGAGAGAGTTTTAGATACAGCGATAGACACAGAAAAAGAGGAGTGACGAGCGCAACAATCGAAGTAGCAATGTACACATCATTGAAGATATCTTCCAATCACCAGAAAAACGATGTTTCGAAGAAGATCGTTAAAGAAACCCTTGGCACGACTAGCAGAATTAGCGTTGTTGAATTAGAGAAAGGTGAAACATGACAACAGAGGGAGTGTAGAAAACGTCATTAGAAAAAAAAAGATTAAACACAGCATCTGAGAGAGCAGCATGGTCTCGAGGCATGGTGTCCGACTCGAGTGCTAGAGGTTCCAGGTTCAATCCCCGGTAAGGGTTGGGATTTTTTCACGTGGACTTGGACTCCTAGTAATTCCCCCTGGTCTCTGGGTAGTGAGATCGGACGCCCGTGTGCATTGTTGCGCACGTAAAAAATCACTTGGCAGCTGGAAATCAAAAAAGAGTACTTAACGCCGCTACCGGGTCAAATTTTGGAGTTAAAAATCTACCCAAAGTATTTGAGGATCCTTGCCGGTGCTACAGAACTTGTGCACTGTGCTGAGCTTCTTTGGACTCAGATTTAAGTTAGAAGAAGAACGGAGCGCTTATAGGTTACATTCGTGTGCCATGATGTTGATCCGTTGTTCAAAACCATAAAACCTTAAAACACATCAATGATCGGTTCGCTAGCGTAGTTGGCTAAACCGGATTGCGCGGCGACCGGGTGACGAACTCCTTGTGGTCTGGTTTCACTCCCGGGGGTAGGCAGAAAAGCCACGTTTCTCCCAGATTTACGGTATTTATCATGGAATCAAGGCCGAAGGGTTGCGATATCCAAAATGCCGACCCTAAGGGTTAACAACTTATGGCTTCTGGATACTAAAAAAAACACACACCACTAGAGTAAGGGTTGGACACATCAGTGGGTGGAGTTTCTGGCGTAGCATTAGAGAAAGGGTTGGAAACCTCATTGAAACGATCTTAGGACCACAAGAAAAGCGAGTGTTTCACACATTAGAGTGGTTGTGAAAACTATTGGCTAAGGGGCTTCAGATACATTATTAGAGTTAGGATCGTTAGTAAATGTAACGTCAGGACGTCATTAGTAAGAGCTTGGGAACCTTTAATACAAAGGAGAGGTTGACCTGAGAGTAGTGTGATGAACATTTATTCATTCATAGTTCATTCATTCATTTATTCACTCATTTATTCATTTATCAACTCATTCATTTTATTATCCATTCATTCATTCGTTCGTTCACTCACTAATTCGTTCATTTATCCACTCATTCCACATTCAGTCACTCATTCATTCATTAATTCATTCTTTTATTAATTAATTCATTCATTCATTAATCTATCAATCTTTTCATTCATTCTTCCACTCTCTCATTCATTCAATTATTATTTCATTCTTTTATTCCAAGAGAACAACTTGGGTAGGTCCGTGTGGGTAATATTCATCTGTAATTATGTTTATGAGAGAATCTACAACTGTTTTTTCTATAAGAGAATCTGCAATAATTTTTATGAGAGAATTTCAAAGTTCACCAAAAGTATGTTTAGCAAGTATTTATGTCAGCATGACCAGACGGACACAGTCTGTAATTCAATAAAACAAGGCTCTTCTTTGATAAATGAAAGCCTCTGAGGGCGCACAATGGCAGATATTCAGCAACATATAAATGTAATTTGAATAAAGAAGACGCGAACAATAAATTGCTCAATTTATTGCCTGGCATATTTCGCTCTCCTACTTGTTTGTGTCTTCTTTGTTCATATTTACAACGGAGAAACAATCGCTTTGATGTACGTAATTAACAGTATATTATCATTATTATACGTTTATTTTTGTTTTTTAAAATCACATTTATATTCGTAACATCAAAAACAAAAATAGGTAAACGTTGCTGCAATAGAATAAACGAAACAAACGACAACAAAAAAGCAGTAAAGCAAGAAAAATATTATTACCCACAATGCGTATGTCAACATGGTTTTCCTCCGAATGTCAGCCTACGTTGCTTAGGGAACAATTCCGAAATACCTGTTAGCAGCAGAACACGTTGCGTTGATTTCGATAATGGTATAGAGCGTTGGCCGTGTAGAAAGTAAAGGCAAACTTCTGATTTTTAAAACTGCCTGTTAAAACATTATCATTATCACCATGTAGTAGATCCTTTGCAGAACGTCGCTGTCATCATGGGCTGCCTGAAAGACACTCTTGTCTCTCGCCAGCTCTCCCGCCTCATGTACTTTCACACTCAGGGAGTCACATATATCCTGTGCCCATCTTTGTGTTGGTCCGCCTCTGCCTGTCCGTCCTGGTACCAAGCCTTCTGTTATTACTTGTTCCAATCCGCCATGGCGCTTAATCTGACCAAACTATTTCATCTTCCGAGACGTTTATTAACCAAACTTCTTTGACTTTGAGATCTTTTATATTTTTTTTCTCCTCTTTTATGTCCATGCTATTCAAAGACTCTTTCTAAAGCACGTTAGCTTTAAAGTCCGTTCTTCCGTAAAGACTGGAAGATAGGCCACAACTCACATCCATATATGGCTGCTATAGGGAAGATGCATGATGTCAATATTTTGACTTTCCTTGCTGGTGCTTTACCATATACTTTTAATGATGTTTAATCTCTGTATTGTTATGCCCTCTCTCCTTTTGACTTCTATTGAACAGTTTCCATTGCCGTTTTTATATGGAGCATAGACATTTAGCTTCATTCCCAAAACATTGTTTAAAAACAGGACTGTTTAATTTTGCATAGCTAAAATGACAACAGTCAAAAATGCTAGTTGAATTGTAAAACTTCGGTCCCGTAAAGGATTTGAAACTAATTTCACCAACTCGTCATCTTCCTCTTCCTTCTCACATTCCGCTCTTCCTCGTTCGCTTTATTCTCCTCCTCCTCCTTCTATTTCTTTTTCTTCCTCTTCGTGTTCTTTCTTCTTCTTCTTCTTCTTCTTCTTCTTCTTCTTCTTCTTCTTCTTCTTCTTCTTCTTCTTCTTCTTCTTCTTCTTCTTCTTCTTCTTCTTCTTCTTCTTCTTCTTCTTCTTCTTCTTCTTCTTCTTCTTCTTCTTCTTCTTCTTCTTCTTCTTCTTCTTCTTCTTCTTCTTCTTCTTCTTCTTCTTCTTCTTCTTCTTCTTCTTCTTCTTCTTCTTCTTCTTCTTCTTCTTCTGCTTCTTCTTCTTCTTCTGCTTCTTCTTCTTCTTTTGCCTCTTCTTCTTCTTCTTCTTCTTCTTCTTCTTCTTCTTCTTCTTCTTCTTCTTCTTCTTCTTCTTCTTCTTCTTTCTTCTTCTTCTTCTTCTTCTTCTTCTTCTTCTTCTTCTTCTTCTTCTTCTTTCTTCTTCTTCTTCTTCTTCTTTCTTCTTCTTCTTCTTCTTCTTCTTCTTCTTCTTCTTCTTCTTCTTCTTCTTCTTCTTCTTCTTCTTCTTCTTCTTCTTCTTCTTCTTCTTCTTCTTCTTCTTCTTCTTCTTCTTCTTCTTCTTCTTCTTCTTCTTCTTCTTCTTCTTCTTCTTCTTCTTCTTCTTCTTCTTCTTCTTCTTCTTCTTCTTTTTCTTCTTCTTCTTCTTCTTCTTCTTCTTCTTCTTCTTCTTCTTCTTCTTCTTCTTCTTTTCTTTCTCCCCCTCTTCTTCATCCTTCTCCTCCTGTTCTTCTTCTTGCTTATCTTCCTGTTCTACTTTTTTTCTATTCTTATATTTTCATTGTTGCTAGTTACTTGACTGTTATATATATAGCTATTAGTTACTTAACTATCTATCAAATATAGACATTGACCATTAAAAAAAAGTATATCAGCTAGTTTGATGTTTGAACGATTGTAGTGATCTGAAATTCGTCTAGGAGTGTCTGATTCATTGTCTCCATTGTTAACTTATCCTTTTCTAATACTCTATTGTCACATATTCCCAGCATATGAATCTTTTATATTTTTATTTCTGACTCTGGCAAATTAGTATGTTATTATGCGTTTGGAATCCATCACAATATGGTTTTTCTCTCGGAAAATATCATTTGTTTTTGTCGTTGTCTTGAGAAATGATTGTTTAATTTCTCTCATGACCTGGCGAGGTATTCAGCAGTTGTTTACGTCTTTTTTTAAGGATTTTTTTCTTACTTTCACATTCATTTTTTCTCTATGAAAGATGATCATTTCGATGTAGGATTTTAACATCATCGTGTACCGTGTCGGTAAGCGTATTCTTAAATGTTTCATCATCTCATACGATCACTAGAATCAAGAATCAGGTCAGTGTTTTAGTCTCTATTAACCATCACCCCCCCCCCCCAAACACCCCACCCCAATAAGGCTGCAATATGTGTAAAATAATACCAAGGACCATTTCCACACCTTCATTCCTATTGGGCATATAGGGCTAGACCTATACTTTATCGACCAATCGGCAGCGGGTAGGTGATGTGGTCATCAACATGCCGGCCACCTTTACTTCCCAGGACAATCAACGTTGGGTCGACCCGGGAGCAAAGGTAATTTTTGAAGGGAAAAAAAACAAAAAGTCCGACTCGTCAGATCCTGAATCTACGACCTTCTGATCCGCAGCCGAGAGTCTAGCACCTACAACATGGCGGCTCTCGTAGAGTATTAATAACAAGAATAATAATAATATTACAGTTAATAATAATAATTATAAAAACAGTAATAAAGATAATATTAATATCAATAATAAAATCAATAATATAAACAATAACAAATGTGAAGACCGTTTTGGTATTTTGGGTCAACTCATATTTTCAGACCAATCGACATTCAGTCTGTTACATTATCAGTATGAAGACCATCGTCTTTACTTCACATGATATTTCGTAGTAACCATACCTTTCGAAGTCGGAGTACATCTGCCGGTGAGAAAGGGAACGGAAAACAAATAAATCAGTAAACCGGATGTACACACAAAACTCAGGTCCAGGTAAAAGTCCAAATGGACAAACTACCGGGAACTTCCGTCGGAATTCACAGCCGGTGAACGAGAGGAAGAAGAAGTTGTACCCATTTCAGAATTAGGAGCAAAACTAATTTATAACAAATTAGTATAAGGATGGATTCAAACCATGAAGCTTGGAAAAGATTGCGACGGCGGTATGGATTCTTCACGGAAAGCACTTACTTGACACAACGTGGCACAGAAGGGAGAGTAGTAAAAGACTCAGTTTCAGCAGGAATAGACAAGAATAGGATTCAGGACAAACATGTACTTGCATTTACACGTTCGCTTACGATAAATGTCTAGTGTTTACCAAAAAGGTGAGCATATATGCCATGAGCATAACATTCGAGCAGTTATACTTTTAACCTTTCTGTGGCAGTTGGTACCAAATAATACAAATTAAAAAAAAAAAAAATTTGCGTTTTTTTTATTTTTTAGTTGTCCATATTTCACTTTTTCTTCTCTGATAAACTGTTTTCTGACTGCTCTACGATTTCTCGCTGCCGCGGCGTTCTCCGGTCTCCTCTTCTGGCGATGTGATCAACGAATTACATTCTAGTCATCTGTTTCGGGTAATCAATCCTCCTCCTCCTCGTCCTCCTTCTTTTTCTTCTTCTTCTTTTTCTTCTTCTTCTTCTTCTTCTTCTTCTTCTTCTTCTTCTTCTTCTTCTTCTTCTTCTTCTTCTTCTTCTTCTTCTTCTTCTTCTTCTTCTTCTTCTTCTTCTTCTTCTTCTTCTTCTTCTTTTTTTCTTTTTTTCTTCCTCTTTCTCTTCTTCGTCTTCTTCTTCTTCTTCTTCTTCTTCTTCTTCTTCTTCTTCTTCTTCTTCTTCTTCTTCTTCTTCTTCTTCTTCTTCTTCTTCTTCTTCTTCTTCTTCTTCTTCTTCTTCTTCTTCTTCTTCTTCTTCTTCTTCTTCTTCTTCTTCTTCTTCTTCTTCTTCTTATTCTTTTTCTTCTTCTACTTCTTCTTTTTCTTCCTCTTCTTCTTCTTTTTCTTCTTCTTTTGCTGTTACTGCTGCGGCTTCATCTCACCCTCTCCTCTTGCCCCTCCTCCTTCTCGTTATTCTTATCATGCTCCTTCTTCTGATGATATGATATGCATGTGTCTACATGAACATAACATGCTTTATTGATTAAAAAAACAACAACTCCTCTGTGAAAGATGGGTGTTTGGAAGGGCCGAATGTAAGACGGGCTTGCGTGCCCAATTTGTGAAAATAAAGTTCATTTGGTTGTTCTTTGTTCTGCTGCTGGTGCTTCTTCTTCTGCTGCTGCTGTTTCTGCTTCTTCGTCTTTATCGTCATCTTTACCGTGGTAATTGTTGTGATGATGATTTCAATGATGATAAGGATCGAGCTGGCGGTTATATGTATATGGAAAAAAAGAAACGAAGGAATAAGGAAGAAAGAACGAATGGGCTGGAAAAAGGACAAATAAGGGGAATGACGTAACATAACCACAACTGCAAAGGTTCTTTTCAGACACATTTAGAAAATTGAAACTGCTTAAACCGAAATCTCCCTTTGAAGTTTATTGTCCGCCGTAGTAACACAAATGCATGGTTCAATTCTGGCCAGCCAACCTAGGAATCCACCAAGCTTTATCTGAAATCCTCAAGGACGATTATTTGATGTTTTTAATGTGTTCCGTTCTAGGCTAGTAAGAAAATGCTTGCAACTCCGAGAATCATCGCAAATTCAAAGATGTTTCCGTCCACAACTGTTGTCACAAAGTTAAACTCACCATGTCATTAAGATATTACTCTTCGTCATCTCTAGACTGCAAAATAGAGTCAGTCTTCTGGTGTGTCTCGTGTGCAGTGTTGTCACTTTTCTTTGACAAAAAACATCCAAAACGGAGTCATAAAATATCTAAAAACATCTAAATTTGCGTGGAAAACATCTAGAAAAATAAATTATCCAAATGGAAAGAGTCACAAATTGCATAGCCATTGACATGACTTACCCTATAGAATCACGTCCTCATCTTTACTGAAGTCTGCCTTACAAGATCCACAGGATAAAATTGGCTTGGATGATGAAGTTGAAGCTTAAGATCCAAAATGACTATGGTATGCTTTAGCTGTTCCAGTTTCTTTTAATACCCAATCAGGGAGCTGATAAGTATTGGGCATATAGAGCTAAGCCTGTATTCTATAGACCAATCGGTACTTAGTGGATGGTATGGTCAACATCACGCCGGCCGCCTTTACTTCCCAGGACTGCACATGGTACCCATTCCAGACGGAGTTGACCTTGGAGCCAGAGTTGTTTTTGAAGAAAGCCCGGTTATGATCGTACCTGAACCCACCACCTTCCTATCCCCATTCGAGTGTCTATCCGCTACACCACAGCGACTTCCTTTATCCCCTCTAGGTTTATACCAAGATTTAACAATCTCAACTTGACAGCAGATTAACACGACAGATCCCAAATACCCTGTTCAACCTTCAAAGAAATTATACTTTGAGCACCCAAACGGTAACACTAACTGAATTTAACCTACTTTGGTTTCTTGTGCCTTACGAAGACTTTGGCAACTCATAATGTCTTCATTGTTCTGCACAGTTTTTCAAATCTTTCTTTCATATTATTTTGCTTTATAATAGACTCAGGCCCGAAGGAATAGCTGCTGCATGGCTTGACTGAGCACGCATGGAAATGCCCAGTGTAAAGTGACGTTGACTGTGAACCTTACACAACAGAGCGTGATGTTAACCACATCGGCCATCAAGTACTGAATTATCTATGAAAATATAGGTCTCGCCTAATATGCCTGGAACATCCACTAAAACTGTGAAATGGGGTCTTTTACTTACGTTACTCAACAGCAGGAGCGCCACCACAACCCAGGAGCCAAGGATGTGAACCCACGACCTTCCGATCCGCATGCGAGCGTCTTGCCGTTACACCACTGAGGCTCCCGTGCAGAGTATAAACAAATGATTAAAAGGATAACATTTATACATGATTAGAAAGGCAACTTTGACCCCCCCCCCCCAATGTTTGTCCTATAAACATGTGGTAGGTATGAGACCCTAAGCCCCCCCCCCCTCCTCCTTTCCACCTCCATATGTTCCTCTGCCTCTGCTTATAGTTGCCGTCCCTAAAAAAAAAAAAAAAAACACTGCTCACTCTAAGAGATCTAACATCTCCTTTGCTCTTATGTCAGCCTTCTTCTCCTCGAGACGAGAAACTTGACATCTTTTCCTTCATATCCTTTTGTGGTCGACGCCTCTTTGTTTGCACGCTGGCCGTCTCGTTCACCGAACAGACGGTTACAAAACAACTTGAGAAACCCTCTTTGAATCTTGTTTATACATTTTCAATCATTCTTCTCTTTTATGCTTTCCCTCTTCCCTCACAGAAATGCCTCAGAACAAGTACTCTCAGACTTCTCACACTTCCCAAGCACATTCTCATTCTGTTTCTCGTTAAATCCTGTGTCCAAATCACGTATTTTTTTTTGGCGACGTGGCAGAGGGAAAACAGAAATAGTAACAGGAAGGAGCAGAAGAGGGGGGTAATCAATTTCGGGTTTTAGCGAAAGACCATTTTTGGCTCGTCTATTGCCAATTCTGGACGATCTTCAGGGATTTGCGGCGTCCTGATTTTTATATCCCGGGTTTTTCATGATCTCCCTGCCTAAAACGTATTTACCAACGGACATTTCAGCCATTGTTTTATAGGTCTATCGGTCTGGACTAACTCGTTTGGCACGAGAGCTATTAAATTAATAGGTTTATCCAAGTGTTCCTGAGCGTGTACTGAAGTGTTATTGAATCTGAGCTAGATTACATAGCAAAGACATAGGCTGTTTGCTTCTAGTTGTGTCTGTGGTTGGAAACCGCTCATTGTTCATGTCTGTAGAACAGAGATTCTGAAGAACTGAGAGAATAGGAACCAGAGTACAGATACCAGACTATTTTAAGAAATGACCTTAGCTTCTAGGTCGACTCAGCCTTAAATGGGAAACAGGTAAAGTAATGGGAAGTAAAGGTGGCCGATGTGATGTTGACCACATCACCCATCGAGTACCGATGGGTCTATTAGCGCAGTCGATAGGAGACTCGCTTTCAAATCAAGCTGCGACTCGCTGCAGCCCACGGCTGGTGTTCGAAACCGGGTGGTTCCCTGGGTTCACCTAGCCTCTAGGAAATGGGTACCAGAGTTAATACTCTGAGGTAAATGGAGGAACTTCGCTGTAGCTACAGAGTTACGTGCGTACGCGACACAGGTGGACAGTTTCTTATCAGCTGTCCGTACTGGTGGCAGAGCAGATATGGTTTATAACCGTGTGCAATGACGCTGGTTCCCATCTCCCATCTACCTATAAACTATAGGTCTTGTCGTATATGCCCAATACGCCTAAAGGCATGGGAAAAGGTCCCTAACCGATTTACTCACAGAGAGTGGAGCGACTATATAACACGAGTCTAGAGAATGTGACGTCTAGAGTTTACAGAACTGTCTAAAGCACAGTACTAATTAGAAACATAATCTAGGTAACAGATAGTGACAGCGATTATGGAGAACTGTCTCCAGAAAAGAAGGTGTGATGACCACAGTTGTCCACGCCAGTAAACGTGGCAGTTGGTGGTAATCCCAGACTGAGAGCGTGGCGCACTGACAAGCCCCCCGGACCTAAGTGCATGAGTTTAAATCGTCCTCGATGTTTTAGCCTCCCCCCCCCCCCCCCGCAGCCTTTTAAATTTTTTTGTTATTTGACAAGCATCGCGCAGTTTATTTAAGATTAATAAAGCAACAGCAAATGTGCTGATCGGCACTCATAGAAAGAAGAAGATAAAATAACACACTAGACAACATAGAAATCAAAAGCTATAGTTACCGTGCCAAGAATCGAACCTGTCACCTCCAGACGTGTGCGCCTCACTATGGAAATAAGTGCACTAAGAACATGGTCAAATAGGCTCTCCCCCCCCCCCCTCCCCCAGGGTGTCTTAATGGCCATGTCTCTCGTACAGCTTGAAATCCACAACTTTGGGATACGGACAGAATTCATTTCAAACCATTGAAATGGCACCATAGGTTACATACGTTTATATTAACGAAGCGTATGTCGAATAACAAGCACAGCAACAATTTAAGAACACAGTAGACCTTAATGCTTTGTCTAGAATAAACAAACATTTAAGAAAGGTATTTGATTGGTAGGTTCCAAAAGAGCATCATGTGAAATGGTTTGGCCATCTGATGAGAATTCCCCGGTATCACCAGCCCCGCTGAAGAAATATAATGAACGAGTCAGAAGCCTAATACTATGATGGTTAGACAGCCCCAAGAAAAGCCCAAAAATTGAAGATTAACGTAATCATCACATTGAAAAAAGATCATACAGAAAATCTTGTCATCTCTCTCGAACATCTAGATGAGGTAAGGTGAGCAGAGAAAGAGAAAAATAGTGAGAACAAGAAGAAGGAGAGACATGCATCCCAGGTAAATTAACGGAGACCAGAAATGCCTAATGAAGTAAAGGTGACCGGAAGAGTGCCTCCGATTAGAATTTTACAAGATCCCCATCTGGGTTCCCGTGCCTGTTTGTATGGGGGGAAAAAGAATAGACCCACTGCCTCCCAAAACAAGCATGTCGTAAGAGTCGACTAATTGGGTACTTCCAGATTGCATCTGCCTGAGAGGAAAGGAACCAACATTCTGCATAAAAAAGGTCACACATGTAAAACAGCTGTGTATGCAATGCTCAGGTTCTGGAACGAGACTAAAGTTCAGAGGGGGACGAACAACCAGAACGTTCCCCTAGAGTTTACAACCGGTAAACATGAAGAACAAGAGAATTTACACACAAAAAACCCGAGGAATGCATTGGCATTCCAAAGCGCTAAATTTACGATCTGTGAAAGAATGTAGCCCCGAAGACAACTTATCACAGACATCAGAAGGAGACAGTCATCATTTTTCGGCCATGTTATGAGAAGAGGGAAAATAGAAAATGTTGTATCCACTGGAAAGATCTGTGGAAGGAGGGATAGAGGAAGACAACGAGAGAAGATGCTTGACAGTTTTGTTGCATGGCATGGAGGTGTGTCGGCACACGAACTGATACATGCTGCAGGAGATCGCAGATTATGGAGAGGCATGATTGCCCACGCCAGTCGGCAAGGCACCTGATGATGATGATGATGAAAGAATGCATTAGCTTACTTACTGACACCCTCCATGTTACGACGCCAGGTGTCAATAATCTGTTTGCATTGTCTTTCTTCACCTCTCCACAAATATTTCCAGATATCACATCATATTTAGATGGTTAGACAATAATCTGTTTGCATTGTCTTTCTTCACCTCTCCACAAATATTTCCAGATATCACATCATATTTAGATGTCTTTCCTTCTCTCTCTTTCCACAATCTTTCCAGAGGTCACAACATATTCTGATGGCTTTCGTCATCTCTCCTATCACACATCGTTCAAGAGATCACAACAAATTCAGATCTCTCTCGTCACTTTGCTATGTTTCGTATGTCGATGTATGTCACAGAATGGTGCCATACGATATGACCTTTCCAAAACAGACAGAAAGAGTCGCTATTGAGATCCTAAGATCATATAGGTCGATACAAATCCTCTGAGCGTGGAAGGAGACAATAGACGACAACCTCCAAATCTTGTCTGCTACTTTTTAACCTCAAAGACAAATATGAAAAAGTCGACAGAGAAAATTGAAAGCGAAAAACATCAAACGATCGGAAGTGGCTTTGAGATTAGGGTGACTTCCTTCGCTAGTACCCACAAATGGACGAAAAAAAGGGAAGAAAATTAGAAGGGAGAGTGTGTGACAGTGGGCGCGCATTATTACACGTGAACAGACAACAAGAATACACTGCTAGAGTACAGAATATGAAATCATGTCCTTGCTTGGAGAGACGGCGAATTGTGGGCCCTGATGAATAGTCGTGATGATTATGTTATTATCTCCCCTTCGTTGGCGGGGTTGCTTCCCGTGGTTATCAGGGCGGCTAGTGTGAATGCTTGGATGATTGACTTGAGGGTCTGTTGGGGAGGAACTTGGGGATCTATCTATCTATCTATCTATCTATCTATCTATCTATCTATCTATCTATCTATCTATCTATCTATCTGTCTATCTGTCTATCTGTCTATCTGTCTGTCTGTCTGTCTGTCTGTCTGTCTGTCTGTCTGTCTGTCTGTCTGTCTGTCTGTCTGTCTGTCTGTCTGTCTGTCTGTCTGTCTGTCTGTCTGTCTGTCTGTCTGTCTGACTGTCTGACCCCCCCCCCCCCCAACTCACTCATCCACCCAACTAGCATCGCGTGTAAGTCGATGACTTAAGGGTGTTTCCTTCGAGGTTCGGTCCA
>CAJHNH020004957.1:75370-87870 GCA_905116865.2 Candidula unifasciata
CTTTTAGGCGTATTGAGTATATAGGGCTAAACCTATATTTTTTAGACCAAACGGCACTTGGTGGATGATGTCGTCAGCATCACGCCGGTCGCCTTTACTTCCCAGGACACACCTGGTACCCACTCAAGGCTAGGTCGACCTGAGAGACAAAGTAATTTTTTAAGGAAAGTGTGGCCCCAGTCTGAAAACGAACCCACGACCTTCCGATCCACAGGCGAGCATCTAGCCGCTAGACCATGACAGCTGAACGAGCCTGACCTAGTATCTTAAAAAAACTTGTATACCAGATACGCTCGAATTTCGTGTTTCCACTGCATTACGAAATCTGTAGGTATCTTAGCTGAGTTCACGTTTTGTACCACGCTTTTCTGATCTGTGTTGCTTTTAGTGCAACAAAGCCTGGCATATGATATCACAACGTCTAGTTTGAGAATGGAAGTGGAGGCGGTCACTGTTGCCTTCCGCTGGCTTGAGAATAGGCTGCACATACATGATTTTCACTGACTTACAAAGCATGTTGAGAAAGGTGGAGACAGGTATGCTCCGAGAAGAGAGGCAAGCATCACTTCAGAGGTCCCGGGTAGTTAGCATCTTTTGTAGATTCTCTCTGGGATGCCGGTGTGTTGGGAACTGAGCAGGCAGATAGACTGGCCGGTTCTGCACCACTTGGTGGTGAACTGATGTATGACGAGCTGAATATTGGGAGGGCCCTCTGGGTGAACAATGCAGAAGCGCAAATAGATCAATGCAGTCTTAGGAGGATGGTGCTGCGAGGGGTTGCCAGGGGTTGTGGCTGACGCTCAACACTCAAGGGAAAGGCGAGACGGATATACAATCAGACAGTTACTGGTGCCATCGGAATTGGAATTCTTTGTTTATTACTGAAGATGGGGATTGAGCGCTTATGGGAGTGTCCCGAGTGCTATGATGTTGATTCTCAATTCAACATTCTTCTGATCAAGAATCAGCAATCTGGACTACCAAGTTCGGTTTACTTGTGTATATTTTACTCTGATACATGGGGAGCATTCCTGGAGCTATGAAGATCGTTCTCTATGCCAATCTCTCGGCAGGCGGCAGCTGCTCTACGTGAGGAGCGAGACGTATGAAATAAAACCAGGTGCAAGGAAGTGGGTCGCATCGACTGCTAACTTTAATAAGTGTTGATAATATTAGTGATTACGTTTTTAACTCCTCTAGTGACCGCGGCAACGATAAACAGCTCTGTGTTGAAACAGCCAAGAATTTCAGTGCAACCAGCAAACAGCTTGTCCAAGTCTTCCAGGATTCTTTTTAATTGTAGCTTACCTGCACTAAAACACACCAGTGATGAACTCTTTATTTCTGTGTGCAGCTGGACACGAAAATAACTTTAAATTCTCTTCTCTTAATATTGATTACATCTTAGGGCCTTGTCCATTCGTCTTAGGAGCTTAATGTCCATGTAGTTCATCTTCTTCCGCTTATTCTAACAAATTAACAAATTGGAAAGTATTTGCATGTTAGCTTTTTTTTTTTTTTTTTTTTTTTTTTTTTGTGTTTAAATGTATTTCTTTATTTGTGTTCGCTATTTTCTGTTACACGTATAGAAATTACCGTTAAAGTTAGAAGGCTCGCAGGTAGTTTTTAAAGCCCCAATGTGCGGGGTGGGGGCGGAGGGGGGGGGGAGAGATTATATCCACCGCCCCCTAACAAGCATGCCGTGAAAGTCGACTAATTAGGATTTTTCCTTTAGAGTATGAATGCATGTTCCAGAACCTGAGTGTTGCGTGCACATCCGTTTCCTAGATCTGACACATTTGTATGCAGACTGCTGATTGCTTGCCTCTGAGGTAGAGGCACTCCGCCTTCGAAAGCAGCTCCCAGTTAGTAGACTGTTACGATATGCTTTAGGGTAGGCAGTGGGTCTATTCTTGTCCTCCCCCCCCCCCTCACCCCTCTACACACTCCCGGCCTTCCATACTAGCCTAGGATTCCCCATGGAGATGGGGGGTTTTAAGAAGTAGCTAAAACGACGATGCGCCCCTGTCTAATAATGTAAACAACTTTATCTGATCATGTTCTCTTCTCTGGCGCTATAAATAAACGGATCGCATATGATTAACGTGTCTCATCCTTAGCTGCTGTTACATCAAGGTAAAAGATGTCTGGGTCAGAAGCAGAGGCGCAGACACTTAAGGGTTGGGGGGGGAGGGGCTTATACACTGTTAGCCACGCCCCCACCCCTTGAAAATGTAAGTTGTATGGCCCCTAAGCTGCTCCACCCAACCATGAACCTGGCACTACTCCCTCCCCTACCACCCCCCCTCACTTCAATTGTTTGCCTAGATAGTTTGTTATGGCTGTCGGCATGGTTTGTAACCCTTCTTCCCCCCCCCCCCCCCCCCCCCCAATGTTTTCTTACTTGATTTGAGGGAGAGTGCTGAGGGTGTCTGAGGGCCCCCACCCAAGTTTCGCTTAGTGGATGGTGTTAACATTGTGGCTGTATGCCTGGTTATATCTTAATTACTTATCCCTGCGGGTCAGGGCCGTCTTAATAGCATTTTGGACCCCTGGGCACACCATAGAGGCCCTACGGGATATTTTTACTATGGTCTCCCCATTTGCACACCACCAGTTGTAGGTCAACTCCATTGATAAGTTGGTTGGACTAGTCTACCGTGGTCGAGGTTATGGGTGTCGCAGTCTGTTGTTGTCTGGTATTTGCGTTTTTATTTCCGAGAAAGAGACGGCCCGAGACACAGGTTTTGTCACTCTCTAGGGGAGTTGTGTGTTAGACCCAGTATCTAAATGTTTTAGAAGGGTTAAAAGCTCTGGTATGGTGAAATGTACAACACGCGGTATCAGCGCAAGTGCAGAATATACCTGTGATCTTGTGTGAAAGTCGGATCGCTCGAGGCCGACCTATCAGTAGTAAGCTGGTCGGTAGGTAGTCCAATCAGAAGCGAGCTAGTGTGTAGCGGTGTGCAAATGGGGAGACCAAGGTAGAATGTACCGGCCCTAGGACAACCACTCATAAAAATGAAATATAGATGGTCAACAATATAATCTATATTTTTTTGGCACTTCAATAAATCTAGAGTTGGTGGAAGCAGGGGCGGGGGGGGGGGGGTTGCGTGGTCTCGAGGCATGGTCTCTGCCTGAGGGCTAGAGGTTTCGGGTTCAATCCCCGGTAAGGGCTAGGATTTTTTCACGTAGATTTAGACCTCTATTAACTCCCCCTGGTTTCTGGGTAATGAAATCGGATGCCCGTTTGCATTGCTGCTCACGTAAAAAATCCTTTAGCAGTTGGAAATCGAAAAGAGTAGCCTAACGGTTCTGTCCGGGCAAAAGTTGGAGATAAAATCTACCCAAGGTATTTCAAGATTCTCGCTGGTGCTACAGAGTCTGTGCGCTGTGCTGAGCTTCTTCGCATTCAGACTTGAGTTTGACGAAAGAACGGAGCACCTATGGGTTATCTGTGTGCCATGATGTTGATCCGTTGTTCAAATCTAACTAAACTAAATCTATAGGAATAAACTCACAGGGAGCAAGTACAGCAGGGATCTACCAGGAATCTTCAGATTCGGAGTGCATCTGCCTGAGAGGCAAGGAACCAGCAGTCTGCATACAAATGTGTCAGATCTGTAAAACGGATGCACACGCAACACTCATGATCTGGAGTAGGACTACAGTCCAGAAGTAGATGAACAACCAGAACTTACAGTTGGTGAACGCAAAGAAGAAGAAGTTAGCCAGTGCCAACGACTGAAACAGAAATCTGGCTCTTGCCACACTTCCTGGAAGAATGTAGGTGGACTTCCGGCTTGTTTAAGTGCACAGTAATAATAACTATTTTTATCATAACAGAATCATGAATTCACAAATAGTTATCATTATTTCTTTTTCTTTGTTCACTGCTGTACACTCGGGTGGAAAGTCCTGTTTGTTCCTCTATTTGGAGTTTGGCAACGTGCCAGGAACTGAGATTTTGCATGTACTTTTCGTTTCACGGGCTTGTTTATGTGCAGCTGGCCGTTCCTTGCCGCTTGGACAGACCTACTCCGACTTCGAATGAAGTCCCTAGTTAGTCGACTCTTGCGACATGTTTGTTGGAGAGTCAGTGGGTCTGTTCTGGTTTTTCCCCCACAATGGGACCCTGGAATACACATGGAAAGTGTTAGTTGTTTAAAATAATATTAAATGCATAGAACGATTTTTGTTTAAATATGACTTAGTTCGGGAGGAAAGAAAGGGGGGGGGGGGAGGGGGGGGGTTAAGGCGTTTAATAGCTTCTCTATAAATTGTATAAGGATGGGTAACAACACATTTGTGTGTGTGTGTGTTGGGGGGGGGGGGGAGGGCGAAGTTCTTGAGCTCCCAGGTTCTGTCGCCCATAGTTCCGTCGACCTTGCATACCTCTAAAGACATACATTCTCCTGAACTGTCTAGTCCAGTGTTCTTCAGTCTATGGGTCTCGGCCCACTGGTGTCCCGCGCAAAAGTCCTTGTGGGCAGCAGAAAAATGTGCTGCCTTTTCATGTAACAGCGTCTGTAGCTTAGGCGATGCGGACGTGCTTTCCGGCTGCTGACGGCTAGTCTTGCGTTGGTTTCGACAGTGGTATCAAGAACTGACTGTTGAGTAGTAATGGCAAAATTAAAAAAAAAAAAAAAAGCAAGTACTTTTTTCACGCCTTTAGGCGTATAGAACATATAGGGCTAGACCTATATTTGTACAGACTAATAGACACAAGATGTCTGATGTGGTCAGCATCACGCCGGCCGCCCGTACTTCCCGGGACTGCACCCGGTACCCGCTCAAGGCTAAGTCGACATTCCTAAGTTGGGAATGACAAACTACTGAACCTAAAATTTGCCTCGAAAAACCACAGCAGCTTAAAAAAAAAAAAAACTTAACGCAGGGATTGGTTCTGCAATGTCAGAATACGCAACTACCTCTTCATGTAACGGCAAATGGTAAGTAGTTGTTTTAGTCCAGAATTACAGTTTGTTGTATTAAAACCTCAACGGGAGAAAGTCAAAAAGCTACAAGAGATATTCAACATAACCGATATTCAACATAACAAGTCAGCATTTAAAGACGTTAGATGAAAACTGGGATACTTATTCCCAGAAAATGTGAAAATCATCATAAAGGCTAAAAATTATTCACCCTTTCTCAGAAGATATAAAATCATGCACACTTGATTATTATAAACAAGAAAAGCGGATCGAGTTGTCGGTGTCTTCCGACGTCAGTCTTGTGTCTAGATATCAAATGCAGTCATTATCTGAGTTTTTAGATATCAACTCGAATAGAAATATCCGTGTCGTCTGAGTTACAGAGTAATAATTCCCACCCCCCCCCCCCCCCCCCTCCCCCCCCCTTCCCCCCAACCCAACTATCTATTTAAGTGTGATAAGACTTTCTCAGACCGTTGGAAATAAATATGATTAATTACAAAAACAGCGAAATCGGACAAATATTATTGCAGCACTTTGTTTTTCCACAGATAAAGTTCTAGCCACATATATCTGATTTTCTAACGTCTAGGTAGCAAGTCACATTAACTGACATTTTTCATGTTGTCACCTCTGACACGCACACAAATAATATCAGCATTTTTTTTTTTCCAATGTGTTTGGTATGTTGTCGAATAGGCTGGGAAACAATTGTCTCCATTCTGATGGGCTGCCAAACAGTTATCTCTGTTTTGATAGGGCGCCAAACAGTTATCTCCGTTTTGACAGGGCGCCAAACAGTTATCTCCGTTTTGATGGGCCCGCCAAGTAATTGTCCGCGTTTTGATGGACCACAAAACAATTATCAGCGTTGTGATGGTCCCGCCAAACAGTTATCTCCGTTTTGATGGCCCGCCAAACAGTTATCTCCGTTTTGATGGGTCAGCCAAACAGTTATATCCGTTTTGATGGGCCCGCTAAACAGTTGTCCGCCTTTTGACGGGCCGCTAAATAATTATCCGCGTTTTGACAGGACAGACCGCCAAAACAATTTTCCGCGTTCTAATGGACCTCACACAAAAATTGTCCGCGTTCTGATGGACCACACAAAAATTGTCCGCGTTTTGATTGGCCACAATTATCTACATTTTGATGGGCCACCAAACAATTATCCGCGTTTTGATAGGCCGTCGGACAAGTGTCGCAGCGTTAAAATGGTTGAGCAACACTGGTCTGTCTGAAGTGGCGCCCTCTCTTGTTAGCACTGCGCTGAAGTGACGCAATTTTGACAGAATCCGGAAGATTTTCTCCGAAGGCGAGCCGTTACCGCGACATCTTTAACAGTTTATTGCCAGTTACCTTCGCTGTTATCTGTCCGACTAAAGTTTAGGTGAATTATTTATACTGATTACATTTCATCTCCCAACGTCAGATCTGCAACCGTGTTATCTTTACCAGGAATGAATTATCAAAATTAGGGATGGTTTTTATTTTATTTCTGGAGTAATGTAGCTCCTGCTAGAACTTAAAAGTTATGTAAAGGACCCTTTCCACACGTTTCAGGCGCATTGGGTATATAGTAGGGCTGTACCGAATATTCCCTTCGTATTCGCTTCGGGGCCGAATAGTGGACATAATAACTATTCGGTATTCGGCCGAATAGTTGCAGTCGGGCCGAATACGAATAGTGGCTACCTTAATCCTGTTTCTGCATACACTGTGATGGACTAAAATAACTCTCTCATTAACACAATAGTTGCTGTTGCCTTAGCCTGTCGTAGAGGGGGAAACTGCGACTCGGTTGCGTGGTACAAACTGCATAAAATGCCAATCGCAGTGTGTGTCTGTGTGTGTGCGTGTGGTGTGTGTGTGTCTGTGAGAGAGAGAGAGAGAGAGAGAGAGAGAGAGAGAGAGAGAGAGAGAGAGGGAGGGAGAAAGAGAGAGATCATGCATTTCTTGTTTTTCAGGGTGTCTTCGCCAAAACCAAATCTGAAGATATTGCCTACGAGAATATGAAGGTGCGTTTAAATTACATCGAACAAACGGCCGAGCGAACGAATGATTTGAAAGAGGCGGGAGCCCGAAGACAACTAATCACAGACATCAGAAGGAGACAGTCGACATTTTTCAGCCATGTTATGAGAAGAGGGAAAATGGAACATTTGGTGACTACTGGAAAGATCTGTGGAAGGAGGGATAGAGGAAGACAACGATTGAAGATTCTTGACAGTCTTGTTGCAAGGCATGGAGGTGTGTCAGCACACAAACTGATACATGCTGCAAGAGATAGCAGATTGTGGAGAGGCATGATCGCACACGCCAGTCGGCAAGTCACCTGATGATGATAATACATTATTCGTATTCGTATTCGCATTCGGCTGAATAATTGGTCCCACTATTCGTATTCGGCCGAATAGTGAAAATCACTATGGGAATGCTGACTAAACGTAACTGATTAGGGGAATACATTGAATCGTATTCAATAAGTAGCGTATGTTAACATAAAGTGTCAGGTGTATGAGCTTGCTTGCGTGTCTATGTATGCGTGTCGAAGACTCGGGTGCAGTGGGTACAATAGCGCGGAGAACGTACCAGCCTAGGACTCTAGGCCAGTGATCGGCAAACTCTTTAGTCAACAGAGCCAGAAATCAGCAGCAGTTGGGGCGGGGGGGGGGGGATGCTTAGTCTCGAGGCATGGTGTCCGCCTCGAGTGCTAGAGGTTCCGGGTTCAATCCTTGGTAAGGGTTGGGATTTTTACACGCGGACCGGGACTTCTATCAATTCCTCCTGGTCTCAGTTTAGTGAGATCGGACTCCTGTGTGAATTGTTGAGCACGTAAAAAAATCCCTCGACATTTGCAAATCGAAAAGAGTAGCCCCAACGGTGCTGCCCGTGCAAAATTTGGAGTGAAAAAAAAAATCTACCCAAAGTATTTTAGGATCCTTGCCGGTGCTACAGAGCCTGTGCACTGTGCTGAGCTTCTTTGGACTCAGACTAGAGTTAGAAGAAGAACGGATCACTTATCGGTTACTACCCGTGTGCCATGGTGTTAATCCGTTGTTCAAACTGCAAACTTCATTTATAGCCCAAATAGCACTTGGGTTGTGAAGACTTGGGGGTGATATGAACAACATCACACCAGCTACTTTACTTCCAATTCTGATGGTACCAGTAACTGTCTGATTGTTTATCCGTCTCATCCTTCCCCTGAGTGATGAGCATCGGCCATATCCCCTGGTAACAACTCATTCTCCTCAGACCGTAATGATCTATCTGCGCCTCTGCACTGTTCATTCGCTCCCAAAGGGCTCTCACAATATCTAACTTGTCACACATCAGTTCACCACCAAGTGGTGCAGAATATCTACAGCAAAATACCTACAGACAGAAATATTTAAGACTGCAACCCTACCTAAATCTGTTATGTAAACGGCTCAAATTGCCTTTCTTCTTTTTTTAATAACTGGAGATGCTGAGGTGCCAACTCTCACATGGTGGGACACCATTTCTAGAGACCTTATTTGTTAAGACCTATCTACACCTCTCCACGGCCATCCTAGACACAAGTGTTCCCAAATACGGAGCTGGTAAACTTAGAAAGGATCGATATTTTCCTCGAAGTCGAGGTGCAGCTCCTGAACATACCATCGACCAACAGATTGCCTGCAGACTAATTAGCCAGGTTTGTAAAACAGATGCAAAGGCAAAACTCAAATCCCAGAACAAGACCAAAGTTCAGAAGTGGGCGAACAACCAGGAAATGTCGTCGCAGTTTACAGCCGCTGAACGCGAAAAATGCGAAGAATCATTGATTTCTTTTCAGGTTTAGGCTAACATCCTGTCTCTCAAATGTACCCCATTCATGAAGCTAAGCTTGCACGCATTTACAAAATCGCACTAACTTTTCCATCTTCTTTCTTCGCATTCATCTTTGATACAAACCACGGAGCGAAGTGGTGCAGTGGCATTGACTGTATCGATGAATATTTCATTTGTCGTATCTAATGAATGGTCACTTCTACATTGAACGTTCATGCATTTATTCGATCGTGAAGTTTACGTTACAGAACTTAAAAGTCTTTTAGGAGTAGGTGTCTGCTCTTCTTTCTCCTGTTGTTGTCGTTCTTCTTGTTCTTCTTTTTCTTGTTCTTCTTGTTCTTTGTCTTCTTCTTCTTCTTCTTCTTCTTCTTCTTCTTCTTCTTCTTCTTCTTCTTCTTCTTCTTCTTCTTCTTCTTCTTCTTCTTCTTCTTCTTCTTCTTCTTCTTCTTCTTCTTCTTCTTCTTCTTCTTCTTCTTCTTCTTCTTCTTCTTCTTCTTCTTCTTCTTCTTCTTCTTCTTCTTCTTCTTCTTCTTCTCCCCCTTCTCTACTTCTTAGTCATCCTCCTCCTTACCCTCCTCCTCTTATTATTTTCTTCTTCTTCTTCTTCTTCTTCTTCTTCTTCTTCTTCTTCTTCTTCTTCTTCTTCTTCTTCTTCTTCTTCTTCTTCTTCTTCTTCTTCTTCTTCTTCTTCTTCTTCTTCTTCTTCTTCCTCTTATTCATTATTCAGCCCTACAGTAAAAACAGGAAGCCCTCGTGGTGTAGCAGTTAGACGCTCCGGAGTGGGGCGTTTTTAAAAAATGACCTTGACCCCCGGGCCGACCCAGGGTTAAATGGGGTCCAGCTAAAGCCCTGGGAAGTAAAGACGACCTGCATGATGTGGACTACATCACCCAAGGAATGACTATTGATCTATAAAATATAGGCCTTACTGTATATGCCTGATGCGCCTGAAGGCATGGTGAAAAGGTCACTTAGTTACTTTACTTACTGTAACAAGCACATAATAGTGAGCACCAACACCTTTGTTACGGTATTTATAGTGAGCGTCGACACCTTAAAAAAAATGTCCCTGTGAATCTTCTTCTCTTTCTTCTGCCTTTCTATCACCCCAATGTCCCTGTGGGTTCCAATGCAAAGACATACTAGTTATGCTGTTTTTATATTTTTTCAGTTTGTGTCCTATCCAACGCCAGCGTCTTTTCCTCACCTCGTGGTCCACTTGAGCCTGTTTAGTGCATGTAAAATTGTTCCTTAACAGATGCATCTTTATCGTCTGGTGGTGCGTAACATTGTATTACCGACATGTTCACCTTCTGTTTCACTGTTCTAAATGATACTCTTATTATTCTGGGACTCATAGCTTCCCATTCTTTTAGTGCCCTGTCTGCTTCTTTCGATAGCATCAGGGCCACTCCTTCTCTGTGGGGCGAATTTTCCTCTGTATGTCCTGAAAATAAAATAGTTTCCCCTGAATTTAGAATACTTTGCTCCTGCCCCAGTCCATCTAGTTATCGCTGTGTATACTTAAAATTTAATAGTGTTTACTGTTCACTGGTAGGACTCACTGTACTTGCGGTGAGACTCGCATGTGTGCTGGCACCTGTTATTATTTGGTAGGACGTGTATGTGTCGTAAGACTTGTTGTCTGTGTAGTAAGACTTGTTGTCTGTGTCGTAAGACTTGTTGTCTGTATAGTAAGACTTGTTGTCTGTGTAGTAAGACTTGTTGTCTGTGTAGTAAGACTTGTTGTCTGTGTAGTAAGACTTGTTGTCTGTGTAGTAAGACTTGTTGTCTGTGTAGTAAGACTTGCTGTCTGTATAGTAAGACTTGTTGTCTGTGTAGTAAGACTTGTTGTCTGTGTAGTAAGACTTGTTGTCTGTGTAGTAAGACTTGTTGTCTGTGTAGTAAGACTTGTTGTCTGTGTCGTAAGAATTGTTGTCTGTGTCGTAAGACTTGTTGTCTGTGTCGTAAGAATTGTTGTCTGTGTAGTAAGACTTGTTGTCTGTGTAGTAAGAATTGTTGTCTGTGTAGTAAGAATTGTTGTCTGTGTAGTAAGACTATTGTCTGTGTAGTAAGACTTGTTGTCTGTGTAGTAAGACTTGTTGTCTGTGTAGTAAGACTTTTTGTCTGTGTAGTAAGATTTGTTGTCTGTGTCGTAAGACTTGTTGTCTGTGTCGTAAGACTTGTTGTCTCTGTCGTAAGACTTGTTGTCTCTGTCGTAAGATTTGTTGTCTGTGTCGTAAGACTTGTTGTCTGTGTAGTAAGACTTGTTGTCTGTGTCGTAAGACTTGTTGTCTGTGTAGTAAGACTTGTTGTCTGTGTAGTAGGACTTGTTGTCTGTGTCGTAAGACTTGTTGTCTGTGTCGTAAGACGTGTCTGTGTAGTAGGACTTGTTGTCTGTGTCGTAAGACTTGTTGTCTGTGTAGTAAGACTTGTCTGTGTAGTAAGACTTGTTGTCTGTGTAGTAAGACTTGTTGTCTGTGTCGTAAGACTTGTTGTCTGTGTCGTAAGACTTGTTGTCTGTGTCGTAAGACTTGTTGTCTGTGTCGTAAGACTTGTTGTCTGTGTCGTAAGACTTGTTGTCTGTGTCGTAAGACGTGTCTGTGTAGTAGGACTTGTTGTCTGTGTAGTAAGACTTGTTGTCTGTGTAGTAAGACTTGTTGTCTGTGTAGTAAGACTTGTTGTCTGTGTAGTAAGACTTGTTGTCTGTGTAGTAAGACTTGTCTGTGTAGTAAGACTTGTTGTCTGTGTAGTAAGACTTGTTGTCTGTGTCGTAAGACTTGTTGTCTGTGTCGTAAGACTTGTTGTCTGTGTCGTAAGACTTGTTGTCTGTGTCGTAAGACTTGTTGTCTGTGTCGTAAGACTTGTTGTCTGTGTCGTAAGACGTGTCTGTGTAGTAAGACTTGTTGTCTGTGTAGTAAGACTTGTCTGTGTAGTAAGACTTGTTGTCTGTGTACTAAGACTTGTTGTCTGTGTAGTACGACTTGTATGTGTGGTAGAATTTGTATATGTAATTAGACTCCTTGTATATGTTGTTAGTCTTGTAGCATGTCTGGTAAGACTTGTATATATGGTTGGTCTTATATATGTTGTTAATCCTGTAGCATATGTAGTAAAACTTGATGTATATCTTTATATGTGGTAGGACTTGCTGTATGTGTGACACGACTTGTACATGTGGTCATCAACATCATGTAGCAGGTCCTTTGCAGAACGTCGCTCTCATCACAGTCTGCCTGAAAGAAACTTGGTCTCTCGCCAGTTCTCCCGCCTCATGCAATTTCCCACTCAAGGAGTCACTTATATCCTCTGCCCATCTTCGTGTCGGTCGACCCCTGCCCCTCCTTCTTGGTACCATGCCTTCTGCTATAATTTGTTCCAATCCGTCGTGGCGCTTAATATTACCAAAATATTTTGAGCTGTCGAGAAAGGATGCGGTTTATTAGCCAATCTTCCTTGATTTTCAGATCTTTTAAAATGTCAGTATTTCTCATCTTTGTTCAAAATATTCTGAGAATCTTTCTGTAGAATTTTAACTGAAAAGCCCCTATTCTCTCTCTTAAGGACTAAGAGCTAGTCCACGACTCACATTCGTATGTAGCCACAGGGAAGATGCATGCTCTCAGAATTCTAATTTGTATCTCCTTGCTGGTGCTCAACCCTAGACTTTTAAGTCTGTTCAATGTACATGTGGTAGCAAGCTTATATATCTAGTAAGGCTTATACTTATGCTAAAAATGT
>CAJHNH020004957.1:97870-100370 GCA_905116865.2 Candidula unifasciata
TATCGTGCCATTAAAATTCGGCCTGATGAGACCAGAGAAATAAGCCTACTGTTCCACTTATAAAGAAATTTGAACAGCTAAAGCATACCAGGGTCATTTTGGATCTGAAGCTTCAACTTCATTATCCAAGCTAAGTTTATCCTGTGGATCTTGTGAGGCAGACATCAGTGAAGGTGAGGACATGATTATGTAGGGTAAGTCATAACAAAAGCTATGTAATTTTTGACTTTTTCAATTTGGATGTTTTTTCTAGATCTTTTCCACGCAGACTTAGATCTTTTTAGATATTTTTGACACTGTTTTGGATATTTTTTGTCAAAGAAAAGTGGCAACACTGCAATCGAGCGGGAAACCACAACAAATATCCAGCGAAAAACACTGAGAGCACAATCAAAAACCAGATGATATGAAGACCAGAAACGTCACCACAAATATAGCGGACAGGAAAGAGAGCAGCAATGCAATCTGACCTAGCTGAAAGTGGTCAACGTTAGAGATAGACAGATAGATAGCTTGTGGTGGCTACATCTCCTCTACAACTTGAGTTGAGTCAAGAATTGGCATCACAACACTCGGGGCATTCCCATGCGTGTTCCGTCCTCATCTTCCGCAGCAGAAGACACTTCAGAGTCCAAAGACAAAAAGAAGAACAAGAAGAACAAGAAGAACAAGAAGAAGATCCGGCGGAATCCGTACGGCGGGGTCCGTCCGGCGTCGTCCGTCCGACGTCGTCCGTACGGCGTCGTTCGTCCAACATCGTCCGTCCGGCATCGTCCGATTGGCGTCATTCGTCCGGCGTCGTCCGTCCGGCGTCATCCGTCCGGCGTCATCCGTCTGGCGTTGTCCGTCCGGCGTTGTCCGTCCGGCGTCGTCCGTCCGGTGTCGTCCGTACGGCGTCGTCCGTTCGGCGTCGTCCGTCCGGCGTCGTCCGATTGGCGTCGTCCGTCCGTTCGGCGTCGTCCGTTCGGCGCCGTCCGTCAGGCGTCTGTTCGACGTCGTCCGTCCGGCGTCGTCCCGTCCGGCGTCGTCCGCCCGGCGTCGTCGTCCGGCGTCGTCCGATCGGCGTCGTCCGTCCGGCGTCGTCCGATTGGCGTCGTCCGTCCGGCGTCGTCCGTCTGGCGTCTTCCTTTCGGCGTCGTCCGTTCGGCGTCGTCCGTCCGGCGTCGTCTGTCTGGAGTCGTCCGTTCGGCGTCGTCCGTCCGGCGTCGTCCGTCCGGCGTCGTCCATTCGGCGTCCGGCTTTGTCAGTCGGCGTCGTCTGTCCTGCGTCGTCCGTCTGGCGGCGTCCCTTTGGGCGCGTCTATATGGCGGCGCCTGTACGACGTTCGTTCGTACAGCGTTCGTCCATCCGTCCGTCCGTCGCCCGTTGTCGTCGTCGTCGCTAGTACCAGACAGCACTAGAGGCCAGGTTACAGACACTAGAACCAGTTAACAAAGTATTTAGAAATGAAAAACACAACGCGACCTCAAGAGTTTGTAATCATAGCGCCATAGAGAATATTACTGATGTTTGTGACATTACAGAGGTATCACAATAAAGACAGTATAGAAAGAACAGTTGTTTTCAGACATTTTATTGTATATACAAGCATCAGAGTCACGCGAGAAGCGTGCAGCAAGCAAGACGTCATTATCATCACTACTATCGACACGACTATCTTATGTTTTGAACAATTCCACGTGAAGCGTCTTGAAGATCTCTCCTTTGTCTAACTCTACTGGGACTGTCTCAAAATCTCCTTAGATTTATCACATTTATCAATGTGCACGATCGCCGTTACTTCCCGGGACTGTATCCGGTACCCACTGAAGGCTGGGTCGACCTGGGAGTAGAGGTCTTTTTTTTTTTTTTAAGTCTGGCACCTTCCGATCCGGATGCGAGCGTATAGCGCTACGCCACGGATGCTAGGTGTTTCGTCCTTTTTAGGACGAAATTTTTTGTTATTTGAAGCCCCACCCTGGCTTTTGCCAGGGGCCACAATATAGGCAGGCCATAAATGTGGCCAATTGTCTAAACGCGGTTTCTGGGACCTCTCCACGGCGATCCTCATCCACATGGTGGCACATTGTGTCATCGGGTGTTTATCGCTTGTGTGATGTCCTGGTGGGGTAGAAAATCAATCAGTCATTCCCGGCGGACAAAAAGACAGCCTGATAAAAGATTTTGATAGGACTAATATTTTTACGACTGGTTTTTTAACATGGGACAGTGAAGGACATTTTTTGATATTTCCAGTTGCACAGTAACAGAGCAGATGGAACTGCGGTGAAACTGGAAACACCACTAACGATTACTACTCCCAAAGAAAATTATCACGCGCGGATTTCTTTCATTGCAGGCACGTGTGTGTATGCCCACCCCCTTCCACACCTCTTCTTTTCTATCCTAATTTTCTAAGAGGTTGTCAAATTGCTGGGTCTAATTGCAGGACTGAAAATACACTATTTTAACAACTAAGCTCTCGCAAAAGACTAACACTAAAAATTATAAGGGAAATTAG
>CAJHNH020004957.1:107870-125370 GCA_905116865.2 Candidula unifasciata
TTTGTCCACCGCTTCGTTTGCCATGTTTTGTTGGGTCGTCAAGACTCCGTTCTCGTTATTGCTTGCTGACATCTTGGGCCGTGGAAGTGCTGATTGTTATAGTATCATTCAGTTAGATCTGTCTGTCTCTCCAACCATTTGAGAATAATGTTCGTTCATTCGTTCTACCCTACCACCGGCCTGTTTTATGCACCCATCAGTCCATCCATCCACCCATCCATCCATCCATCCATCCATCCATCCATCCATCCATCCATCCATCCATCCATCCATCCATCCATCCATCCATCCATCCATTCATTCATTCATCCACCCATCCATCCATTCATCCACCCATCCATCCATCCACCCATCTAATAGTCCACCCAACCATCCTTCCATCCATCCATCCTTCCAACCATCCATCCATCCATCCATGCATGCATCCATCAATCCATCCATCAAACCATGCATCCATCCATCCATCCACGCATCCATCCATACATAGGTCAATCAATCCACCTATCTATCCGTCTAGCCACCTCTCAGTCTCGTCCAATAGTCTGACTGTCTGTCTTCTGCATATCTTACTGTCGTCATGTTTGATTCATGTATGTTCTCATTGCCGTCTTTAAATAGATGGGGGGGGGGGGGGGGGGGGGTTGTGATAAAAAGAAAGAAAGACAGAAAAAAGAAAGAAGATTTTAGGGAAGTTTCGGCTCTGTTTGCTTAAATACAGAAGCACCATGAACCTGACATTTGAGAACCTGTTATTAGTGTGGCGCAACTTGCATGTGAACCAAGACAAGTACGTTGCCATTGAAATTTAATGATTACGTTTTATAGAGATTTGATCACCTGCATCGTCTAACACGCCAACGTGTTCCAGACATTACATGCTGAAATAATCTACTTTGCAGAGTTTTGCCAGAAGGGGAAAGGGGCTGGAGGTTGTAAGGTGGGTTTTGGGGTGATGGTGTTGTTGGACTGATTACTGATGTTTTTTAAAGCAAATTTTCGAAGCTGTTAAGTTCCACCCCCTCCCAAACACACACACACACACACACACACAAACACACACACACACAAACACACACACACACACATTTTTCAACCTGTTGTGCTTGTATGTCATTAGGTTTTAAAGGGGAAGTTCCCATGTGGATTCCTAGCTCCATTGTGGGGTATAAAGAAGAAGAATAGAATCACTGCCGCGTGTCAGGTGTGTTGTAAAACTTGGCTGTTTGGGAGGTGTTTCTGTCAGTCGGAGTGAAGAAGAAGAAAAAGAAGAAGAAGAAGAAGAAAAACAAGAAGAAGAAGACGAAAAACAAGACGAAGAAGAAGAAAAACAAGAAGAAGAAGAAGAAGAAAAACAAGAAGAAGAAGAAGAAAAACAAGAAGAAGAAGAAGAAGAAAAACAAGAAGAAGAAGAAAAAAAACAAGAAGAAGAAGAAGAAAAACAAGAAGAAGAAGAAGAAAAACAAGAAGAAGAGGAAGAAAAACAAGACGAAGAAGAAGAAGAAGAAGAAAAAGAGTAGTGGTCATTCCCCCAACCCCCCCCCCCCCCTCCCACAAAAACAAATAGGGGCGCGATAACCTTTATTAAACAACAAACTATCGATACTGACGATAAACTATCGACACTGACGATAAACTATCGACACTGACGATAAACTATCGACACCTACGATAAACTATTGACACCTACGATAAACTATCGACACCTATGATAAACTATTGACACCTACGATAAACTATCGACACCTACGATAAACTATTGACACCTACGATAAACTATCGACACCTATGATAAACTATTGACACCTACGATAAACTATCGACACCTATGATAAACTATTGACACCTATGATAAACTATCGACACCTACGATAAACTATTGACACCTACGATAAACTATTGACACCTACGATAAACTATTGACACCTACGATAAACTATCGACACCTACGATAAACTATCGACACCTATGATAAACTATCGACACCTATGATAAACTATCGACACCTATGATAAACTATTGACACCTACGATAAACTATCGACACCTGTGATAAACTATTGACACCTATGATAAACTATCGACACCTTTGATAAACTATCGACACCTATGATAAACTATCGACACCTACGATAAACTATCGACACCTATGATAAACTATTGACACCGACGATAATCTACCCACATCAACTATAAGTTATTTCTAGGCACTGTAGACATTTATATCTGTATAAATATAACGAATTAAACTGACTGACTCCCAGACAGACGAAGATATCAATACACCTTAATCATCAAGTCTGCAGCTCTTTGCGGGGCTAGGTCGTCAGTCAGTCGCCCCCCCCCCCCCCTTTTTCCCTCACCTTTTTTTTTACTGGCTCCCCTATTCCCTCCGACGTGCCCAGCACGTACTTGGACATCCAAAATCACTTGGGGCTATTTCCAGTCGGAACGTGGAGCTGTTTGGATCCGCTAAAGTCCAGGCAGACATAAATTCATTAGCTGATGCCGGCCACGGTGTGTCTTTCTATTTTTGTTTTTCTGTCTGTTTGCTTAGAAATTGCTTTAGCACAGCGTCCTAGCTTGACTGTTGAGTGCCTCGCAAAGACGTGTGTAGGTGTTTGTGTGTGTGTTTGTGCGCGTGCGCGTGTGTACGTGTGTGTGTGTGTGTGTTCATGGAAACGAAATGCAGTGGGCCGTGTTGTGTGGAGGGGGCCCATCAGGAAGGGAATGAGAATGATGGAAGAACTGATTGCAGAAAGGATGAGTGCTGAGCGTCTGAGATTAGAAACACTAGATACAAATGTTGGCAACAACCGTCCTGAAATCCCATGCTATATATAACTGTGGAAGTCTGTTCTTAACACGAGCGGGTCTTGCTAGTCACACTCGCCATCGCCATGGGCTTTGAGTCTCATGCCTCATTATACGACAATATAACACTGTGGTTTGGAAAGACAGTGAGGCGCCACTGCAGTGTGAATGTGTATGTATGTGTCTGAGTGTGGAACTGGAAGTGGCCATGAGTGGAGCGAGATTGGGGGGGGGGGGGGGGTTTGAGGTTGGTGTTGGGGCAGGATATCTCCGAGGCGGATATGGGACATATACGTGAGAGAGCATGTCAGGAATGGTGATGTTTATTGTGTTCTGTACATCGACTAATACAGTCTTGTATTGTGCAGGTAGATTATCTTGTGTTTATGTTTCTTCGCATATCAATATAGCCACCTGACTGTGTCTTTGTCTGTCTGTCTGTCTGTCCGACACTCTAATTATTTGTCCGTTCGTCTGTAAATCTGTTTGTGTCTGCATGGTGTGTGTGTGTGTGTGTTTGTAGGAAAGATTACTGGTTAGCCCGTCTGCATATGTGGTTGTGTATAGCCTACTGTCTTACCTATACCCCGCGCTGTGTGTGTGTGTGTGTATCTCTATCGCTATATATCTAGAGTAGGCATACGGTTGTGTGTGTGTGTGTGTGTGTGTGTGTGTGTGTGTGTGTGTGTGTGGCTACCTGTTTAACTGTCAGTATGCGCGTCTGTATTTTCCCAGTGCGCTCAGTTCAGCATGTCGGCAATTCGTCATCGAGTAATTTCTTGGTTGGCAGGGGATTGTCGTTAGACCCCTTGTTAAACCATTGACATCTATCTACATAATTCCTAGTCACATTTCCCGCGAGCGACTGCTGGTCCTGTTCATTTCAACGTGTGTGTCTCCGCATTGTTTGCTTTATGTGTGGCTGCAATATGTTCTATTCTGTAGTGTCAACAACAACAAAAAAACGCATAGCTACTGACAGGAACATACGTACACACAATTGTGATAATCTGTGTCTTTGTAATGCAATCAGTAAAATTACTCAAGTTTCGCATAAGAATACTTAAGGAATCTAACAATTGATTGACAGGTTTCTGTGTGTGTGTGTGTGTGTGTGTGTGTGTGTGTGTATGTGTGTGTTTGCATCTGAGTCACGATAATTTTAGGCGTACAGGCTTTCCCGTTAGGTTTTTTTTTTTTTTTGCATCTGGGTCAGGATAATTTTAGGCGTACGGCCTTTCCCGTTAGGATGGTGTGTAGCCTCCTCTTGCGTGGATCAGTGACTTGGCATCTCCTGGCCATGGATGCGATCAGATGTCTGATGTGGACATGTGGGATGGATACCCACTTTCCCTAGAGTGCCTGGAACTGATGACTACCATTGGCTGGAGCAACGTCTCGGCGACAAAAACGACTTTGCACCCCAACTCCCAAGTGCTCAGTCGGACTAATGTCTGCAGACAGAGATGGCTAGGGAAGGGTTTGAATGTTATTCGCAGCCAGGAATTGCGAGGTTTTTTTTTTAGAAAGATATCTATTATCATCCCAAAATTGAAGGACATGTGGTCAGAGAATTTAACTGATGTATCGTTGCGCATTCAAGCTTTATTCAGTGTGCATTAATTGGCTCCTGCCGTTGTAAGAGATCATTTCCCACACCATTATACATCCACCACCGTACAGCAGAGCTTCATCAACACAATTTTTGGCTAAATCTTCATTTCAGTAGGCAATACGCCGTCTATCATGACGCTGCAACAAAAATAAAGATTTGTCGCTGAACCATACACGTCTCCATTGATTGTCACCTGCCCGGGGTCGATGCTGGTTGTCCAAAGAGGTCGATTTTGGCGGTGACAAGTAAGGACAGGTCCTCAGTGTGGTCGTCGTACCCAAAATCCAACGTCATGCAATCTTTTTCAGAACTGTTTGATCAGACACATGACGTCTGAAGGCAATGCCTGTGCAGTTGAGGAAGTTGTTGTAAACCTGTCTTTGAGGTGACGAAGCCGAAAAAAGCGATTCTCTGCTGCTGTTATCATCCACTGCGATGACGGTCTTCAACTGAACCAGTGACTTGGAACTGGTGCCAAAGTCGTTTGGTGGCAGTCTGATGCATGTTTAGATGTCTGGCAACCTAACTTTGACTTTCTCCTGCCTGCAATCGGCCAATAGCAGGATTCCTGAAATGTATCGATGAAGGCGCCATTTGTGACTGCTATAAAAATGAACTGAATATTTTGGTGTAGCGTTATCCTTTTATGTGGTTTCAGTTGCGTAGGAGGAGCGGTTGGCCGAACTGTTAGAACGCTGGGCTCTCAAGCGGTGGACCTCCCTACCTACACAGCAGTAACTGGCAGTTGCGTAGGCTGTGAATAGTGTTCACCCCAAACTGTTGCTTTCTCTTGTGCGCGCTTCGTGAGCTGTGCTCACAAATATGGTCTCAAACACAATTGACCACTGTGTTGAAATGATCACAAAAACCCACGCAATTCACGCACACGTGTCCACTGGACACGGTAAACAACATTTGAGACTGCATTTCAATACCGGAGAACGATATTTTATTTACAAACTAATAAAAACGTCCGGTTGGATAACTATGCGTTTCTTCTTTTTAACAGTATGATAAACAAATAGACAAGAACTTATGGGCACTCATAGACAGTAGTAGAAAGATAAGAGCTTTTTGTGTGGGTTCTGAGGTCCCATTGTGGAGAAAACAAGAATCGAACCACTGCCCCCTACCCAAAAGTATGCCGAAGAGTCGTCTAATTGGGAACTTCCTTCGAAGTCCGAGAGCATCTGCCTGATAGGCCAGGAACCAACATAAGTCAGATCTGTATATTGGATGTGCACCATCATCATTATTATCGTTATCATCATCATATGATAATGATGATGATAATGGTAATAATGATGATGATGATGATGATGAGGAGGACAATGAGGAATTATAATAATCATCTCTGCTCACTTGCTGTCTTCTGCTCTGCTCTAAGCATGCTAATCAATGCCCCAGCCATTTAATAACAGGCTAATATGATTTAAGCGGGGATTGCTCCATCCAGTCGATGACCTTCTTGTGCCGATGGGTCGTATGGTTAATCAGCTTTCTACTTGATAAATTGCAAGGGACGGATTGGGTTGACTGTGACTTGGATGTGTCATGTAGGGGCTTTTGTTAGTGTTGTTGTTGTTATTTTTGTATTATCTGTGTGTGTGTGTGAGTGTGTGTGAGTGTGTGTGAGTGTATGCGTGTGTCCGTACTTGTGTGTATTTTGAGTAGGTTTGTACGTATGTCTGTTTGCGTAGTCGTCCTTATATGTGTATACACATACACACAAACATTTCTATAAGGGAGGAGTAGTAAGTAAATTGTTACCCCACCAGGACATCACACAAGCGATAAACACCCGATGACACATAGTGCCACCATGTGGATGAGGATCAACCTTGGAGAGGTCCCAGAAACCGCGTTCAGACACCAGACCATATTTATGGTCGGGTTATATTGCGGCCCCTGGCAAGAGCCAGAATAGGGCTTCAAATAATGAAAAACTTTGAAAATGAGTGCATTAGCGTTTGTAGTAATCCGTTAAAGTATTTTTTTCCTGTTCAATTATAAATAAAACAAAACAAAAATTTGTTTAAACTTTTTTTAAAACAAAAAGCCAACGTTTAAAAACAAATTTTTTTTTAATCTACAGTTAAAAATCTATTTAATATTATAACACAGGCATTTATAGATCAAGAACATATTCTGACCAAAACGTATCTCCATACTGTCTGTTTCACTTGTTGCCGAATCTGTTGCCCTCCTCTTTTTAATCGCATTTTGTTATGTTAGAGGGGAGGGGGTGTGGGAGCTTTGTCATATACTCAATGGAAGAGGAAAATCGCGGGGGAGGTCTTGCCCTATACTCAACATAGGAGCGACCTGAAAAAAAAAGTTGGACACCACTGCATTAATATTTGCTGGCGTTGTACTTTGTTACGAGTTCCTTGGTGTATAGTCTAATTACCTTGTGTGGTAAAAGTTTGCTATAAACTAATTGTTACGCTGACACTGGTATACACAGAGTCCAGTCATTAGTATGTTTCCTGTGTGACTGTTCTGATAATAATGTTTGTGGTGTTTATTTTAGTTAGAAACCTGTAATTTGCGTTAGTTGACAGTGAATAATTACCCCACATTTATTGACTGATGGGGTCAACTTTCGGTGCGTCAGTCTTTTTTTTATTTTTTGTTTGATTTCAAACACACCTGGTTTCATCTTCTTCTTCTTCTTCGCGTTCACCAGCTGTACACTCTGGCGGAAAGTTCTGGTTGCTCGTCCACTACTGAACTGCAGTCCTGCTCCAGAACCTGAGTGTTGCGTATGCATCAGTTTTACAGATCTCATTCTCTTGAAAACAGACTGTTGGTTCCTTGCCTCTCCGGCAGATGCACTCCGACTTCAAAGGAAGCTCCCCAATTAGTCGACTCTTACGACATGCTTTTGGGGAGGCAGTGGGTCTATTCTTGTTTTGCCCACAACGGGGCCCCGGAACCCACACGGGGGACACCTGGTTTAATTAATGACATGTTTTCTTCTTCTTCTCCTCATCATCATCATTTTCCTCATTATCATCATCCTTCTTTTTCTTTTTTTTTCTACTCAGCGTTCCTGTTGATCTCTTGAGGTTTACTGCTGCATGTGCCTAGTTTTGTTGTCTTCTTAGTACGCTTGTATCCATGGCGAGGCGCACATGCCCTTATGAGGTGACAGGTTCGATTCCTGGCACGGTAACTATAGCTTCGACTTTTATGTTGTCTTGTGTGTCCTATCTTTCTACTTCTTTCTATGAGTGCCGATCAATACATTGTCTCTTTGGTAATTATATATATTACATAGTCGAGCTTCCTTTATTTCTATGTGGCAGGACTCTCTCTGGTGCACCATCTGGGATATATGTAGTCTTAAAAGTGGCTGCGTGGTCTCGAGGAATGGTGTCCGCCTCGAATGCTAGAGGTTCCAGGGTTTAATCCCCGGTAAGGACTGAGATTTTTTTCACGTGGACTAGGGTTTTTAGTAACCCCCCCCCCCCCCCCCCTTTTCCCCGGTCTCTGTGTAGTGAGATCCGACGCCCGTGTGCATTGCTGCGCACGAACAAAAAAATCCCTTGGCAGTTGGAAATCTAAGAGAGTAGCCTAACGGCGCTGCACGTGCAAAATTTGGAGTGAAAAAAAATCTACCCAAAGTATTTCAGGATCCTCGCCGGTGCTACAGAGCCTGTGAACTGTACTGAGCTTCTTCAGACTCAGACTTGACTTAGAAGAAGAACTGAGCACTTATGGGTTACTACCCGTGTGTTATGATGTTGATTCGATGTTCAAAACCTCAAAAACTAACACAATATAACTGGCAGAGATCCGCGGGCCACTAGTATGACCTCCGCGAGCCAGATGTGACCCGCTGGTAGCCAGTTGGATAGCTCTGCCAAAGTCCATTTAGTAGGGGGTGGGAGAAACGCAGATGCGTGAAGGCGAAAGAAGAAAGTGGGGGATGAGGAGTTAGGATAACATTGTAACCATACAAACCTCAACTCTAAATTCTATGACACAACAAAGAGCTTCTTTTCTTTCACTGAGTCTGACAATGACTGCTAAGTACAGAAAAGAAAGCCCGACGATGTGAAGTAGGAGGAAAATTTACAGCTGATGAAGATAATATCCATGATAATGACGATTACGACTACAGTGAATGTAATCCTGACAAACAGAACGTTAAATTCTACGAATGAACGACGGAATTCCACTGTTTTTACCTCACTTTAACAACAACCCCCCCCCCCCCCCCCCTCTTTCCTTGCAATCCAACGCTTTGCCTTCATCCCTTATTGTAAACACACGCATCCCTACAAGCATTATTTCACACTATGCTCGGGTGGATTAATCTAGGGGCCCCTTTACCAAGGTTAATTAGTATATTTGTCGGATCCACTTCTCTCTTTAATCCTTGTCGATCCAGCCAATCGTAGGGAAGGCTAAATATGTCACGTGCCAATTATCTGAATTCTGATTAGTAGACAGGCTACATAGGTCTAGACCAGGGGCGGACGGGAGAGTGACACTGGGAGATGAGTCCAATGCCAATGTGTTTCATTCTGTTGCCTTTAACATTTGGCTGCTAACAGATACATTCGTGTTATATTTTTTTCGTTATGGAAACCATATAGATGATTCTAGATGGGCTGAAGCTATGGCATGGAGGGATATCATCCAGAGAGCTGTTCCAGGCAACCAGGGATCGTGATAAGTGGAGACGCATGAATGCCTACGCCAGTTGGCAGGGCACAAGATGATGATTATGATCGGTATTGATTGTTCTTGCTTGTGCCTTTTTGTGTGCCAGTTTTTTTAGTCTTTATTTTTCACTTCTTTCTTTATAAAAAAAAAATTACCTTTCACGTTATCCGTCTATAAATAATTATATTGGCCTTTCTATTTAGATTTTCAACTTTTCCTACGTGCATTCTGCTCTAGTGCGTGCGTGGGTGTGTCTCTGTGTGTGTGTATATATATATATATATATATATATATATATATGTGTGTGTGTGTGTGTGTGTGTGTGTGTGTGTGTGTGTGTGTGTGTGTGTGTGTTTGCCCTGTACTTTTCTTGGGGTTTTTTCCCGTCGAACTTTTTCTTTTTTTTACTTCCTTACCTTTTCTATCATGACTTTTCTCATTTCTTCCAGGCCCAATTTGGTGAGATGGAAGATGTAGACATACTGCTCTGCCATTTCAAAAAGCATGGGGTAAAAGGCGTCCTGCACGAAGGTCAGCTGAAATCAGATGTCTTGAGCCAAAAGATGCAGATATCGCAGCCTATCTTAAACCGCAAACCAGCGTGCCAACATAAGGACAATAGAAAAAAAAAAAGATAGTGAACTCATTCCGTACCTATAAACTCAGTAGACTTCTACTTTAAGCTCCACTAAAGCTATTTTTTCCCCAACTACACATGTTCAGATCAGTTGTTCCATCAACCCACTTTTTTTTCAAAATTTAAGTAGCCTGCCGTAGAGCATCCACGTCAACCCTATCTCCTCCTGGTTTTTAAAAGGAGTAGAAAATTAAAGGGAAGAGAAAAAGTTGGTAAGAAACAACAAATAGTTTATGTTAGCTTTACAAAATCGATCACAATAAACAAACAAAGGACGTTGCGGCGGTTAGCCTTCATCAGCACATAAAGGACAACACAGTACATATACACAAATATGCTCTAACTATGAAGTGACTACATAGGACTCTTATGTATAAAATAAATGATACTCATCTGTGTCCCTGGCGAAAAAACTATCTCCCTCTAGGGGCGAACCATTGCCCCGTTAGCCTGAGACCTCGCTCCTTCAGTGTTCCGGCCACGACTTGCTCCAGCTGACAGGCCGTGCTGCTGACGTCACCAGGTCGGGCTAACGATGCGTTAACGCGGTGGTTCAAAAACAATAAATAAACTATTTTTGACCGTGGCTAGGAAGGACAACTTAGATTTTTAACTTTCAAGTATCTACATTCCTTCTTTATTAATTTCACTATTTTAGGCGACTTTTCTTGATTGTTTCCGTGGCTCTCCTAGCATACGCTAACGGCACCCCAGTGTGCTTCGGCACCCAGTTTGAGAACTGCTGCTTTATCGCATCGTTAGCCCGACCCGGTGACGTTAACAGCACGGCCCGTAAGCTGGAGCACGTCGTGGCCGGAACACTGAAGGAGCGAGGTCTCAGGCTAACGGGGCAATGGTTCGCCCCTAGAGGGAGACAGGCACTAACCTGGTCAGATGTTTATCCTCCCCGCCATGCGACGGGCGTAGCAAGCCGGCAGTGGTGTAGGTGATTGATACTACACAAGAAATATTGAATGCAGCCAAACATGGACAATAACTAGGGCACCATTACAGAAATTACTACTTGTGAAACGTGCTATCTCCGCACGGTCACCTACAACACAAGTAGAGACAGAGTTACGAATACCAGCGTTAGAGAGAAAGTTGAAATAGGAAGGTGTCTGGGATATATTTACGGACAAAGTATGAAATGGTTCAGCCATCCAGTGAGAATACAGCTAGACTTAACTGCATGCAAGACTTTTTACAGCAGAACATCTGGGAGGAAAACGAGAGGAAGACCAAGAAAGCAATGGATTAATGGTGTGGCAGAAACCTACAAAAAGATGAACAAATCAATCATCTCACAAGCCACTCGAGAAGCGAAAGACAAATACAGAAAGCCACGACACTGGGCTACAACCTGGTATCAGAGAGACAACAACAGAAGAAGATGAAGAATAAAAAAACTTTTTATTTTTATTTTTGATTGAAGCCAAGGTTTTTTAGTTTTTTTAGTTTCAAGTAACATTTACCTCGGTTAAAATGAGTTAAGGTAAAGGTAAAGTCGGGAGATGTGAACCAGCTTCATTGCACACGGATATAAACCATAAGTGCTCTGCCACCAGTACGGACAGCTGATAAGAATTGTCCGCCTGTGTCGCCGTTCTCACGTAACTCTGTAGCTACAGCGACGTTCCTCCATTTACCTCAGAGTGTCAACTATGGTACCCATTTCCCAGAGGCTGGGTGAACCCCGGGAGCAGCCCGGTTTCGAACACTCATCGTGGGCTGCAGCGAGTCGCAGCTAATTTGAAAGCAAGCCTCTTATCGACTGCGCTAACGCGGTCTTCATGACCAGTAGATGGAAGTTACTGAAGCAGTTCAACAGTTTGCCTGTTGCTGTGAAGGATATAGGTTCTGTTCCAGCCCAGAAGGATATGGGTTCTGTTTCAGCCCAGAAGGATGTGGGTTCTGTTTCACCACAGAGGGGTATAAGTTCTGTTTCAGCCCAGAAGGATACGGGTTCTGTTTCAGCCCAGAAGGGTATAGGTTCTGTTTCAGCCCAGAAGGATATGGTTTCTGTTCCAGCCCAGAAGGATATGAGTTCTGTTTCAGCCCAGAAGGATGTGGGTTCTGTTTCAGCCCAGAAGGATATGGGTTCTGTTTCAGCCCACAAGGATATAGGTTCTGTTTCAGCCCAGAAGGATATGGGTTCTGTTTCAGCCCAGAAGGATATGGGTTCTGTTTCAGCCCAGAAGGATGTGGGTTCTGTTTCAGCCCAGAAGGATATGGGTTCTGTTTCAGCCCAGAAGGAAATGGGTTCTGTTTCAGTCCAGAAAGGTATGGGTTCTGTTTCAGCCCAGAAGGATATGGGTTCTGTTTCAGCCCAGAAGGATGTGGGTTCTGTTTCAGTCCAGAAAGGTATGGGTTCTGTTTCAGCCCAGAAGGAAATGGGTTCTGTTTCAGTCCAGAAAGGTATGGGTTCTGTTTCAGCCCAGAAGGATATGGGTTCTGTTTCAGCCCAGAAGGATGTGGGTTCTGTTTCAGTCCAGAAATGTATGGTTCTGTTTCAGCCCAGAAGGAAATGGGTTCTGTTTCAGCCCAGAAGGATATGGGTTCTGTTTCAGCCCAGAAGGATATGGGTTCTGTTTCAGCCCAGAAGGATATGGGTTTTGTTTCAGCTCAGAAGGATGTGGGTTCTGTTTCAGCCCAGAAAGGTATGGGTTCTCTTTCAGCCCAAAAGGATATGGGTTCTGTTTCAGCCCAGAAGGATATGGATTCTGTTTCAGCCCAGAAGGATATGGGTTCTGTTTCAGCCCAGAAGGATATGGGTTTTGTTTCAGCCCAGAAGGATATGGGTTCTGTTTCAGCCCAGAAGGATGTGGGTTCTGTTTCAGCCCAGAAAGGTATGGGTTCTGTTTCAGTCCAGAAGGATATGGGTTTTGTTTCAGCCCAGAAGGATGTGGGTTCTGTTTCAGCCCAGAAGGATGTGGGTTCTGTTTCAGCCATGTTTTCCTCAATCCTCTTGTTGCCGCTGTAGGTACACGTTTCGTGCTCTGTGTATTGGCAGGTTGGTTGGTTGGCATATCTCCATCTTTCTAGACACCAGTGTACCATTGTGACAGCAGTTTTCCGTTGTGACAACAGTATTCCATTGTGACAGCAGTGTTCCATTGTCACAAAAGTGTTCTAGTGTGACCGCAATGTTCCACTGTGACAGCTGTGTTCCACTGCAGTAACAGCGTTATGTTGTGACAACAGCTTCCGTTGTGACAACAGTGTTCCATTGTCACAAAAGTGTTCCATTGTGGCAACAGTGTAGCATTCTAGCACACTGAGACATGGTCGGAAAGGGGGTGGAGGAGGGGGGGGGGGCGGTTGGTATCATTATTCATGATGATAGCGAGTTTGACTAGCAAGAACAGCTCGCATTAAAAAAGAATCTTGCACAATTAGTGCGTGAGATTTAAGAACATTAGAAAATGTCTGCAACTGTCAGAGGCAGCCCGTGGCGCCCTCGACTACTCCAATTGACAAGGACCTATCAAATAGGTACTCGTAGGTGCAGCAAAAAACGCAGTAGAAGTAGGAAAAAGCAGCGAAATCGAAAGCTATAGTTACCACTCCGTGAATCTAGCATGCCGCTTTAGATAATGACAGCTCCTTGCTATGGCACCCCCAAGTGTGCGTCGACACATGGCTAACTAAATGCCCCTAAAAAGATGTCTTCATAAGCAAAGCCTTTCACAAACATGATACAACAACTGTGGAATTTAAACAGAATTCGTGTCTAAACATTGGATTTATGATTCTATTTTATAACATTAATTCTCATGGCAGTTAGGTATAGAAGAGACCCCATGCAGTTACAAAGGGAAGAATGGTAGTATCCACCCACACAATTATCTAATCTGTTCCTGGAATAACTACTAATTCAAGAAAACTACTAAATTAATTCAAACTATTAAAACAAGAAATTCTCAAAATAGCGATAACTGAGACAATCTCCTGCAAAGAAGAAAGAAGAAGACGCAGAAAGCCCAAAAACTACACATCCGTGGAGAAATCTTGGATGCAGAACCAGATCAGAGAGTTAGAAGAAGACGTCAAGGCAGTGAAAGCCAGCAAATCAACTTGAGAGGAAATTTCAAAAGAGGTTAACCATGAAGCAAGACAAATACTCACAGAGATGAAGAAGATGTAAAAGAAACTGGACAACGATATTAAAAGCTCAACAAAAAAGGGGGGTGGGTTGTAGCAGAATTGTTGAAAGATTTGCAGAAACAGCAAGATGAAAAGAACAAAGAAAGTGGATCCAGACAATCTGTGACAGCCAAAGAAAATAGCGGAAAGACAACAGAAGACAAGCCACAAGAAATAATACAAAAGAAGTCAACCAGCGCGGGGTACGAAAGGTTCAATGCCGAATTGAACTATTTCCACCAGAAAGCATCAAGACAAACGAAGACCCAAGAGCACAAGTTCAATACGGAGAGAGATTAAGAGAAGAGATGAGAATAGAACAGAAGAAAACATGACTGGAGACGGAACAACCAGAACACAAGTGCTAAGCAATTAAGAAGACACCAGAGAACAGAAACAGAAGCTAGAGGGCGATAGGAAAGACAAGATCATACAAAAGTTCTTATAAGGACTTGTGAAGTCATTACCAACCAATAACCCAGCTGATAACAAGTGAAGAGAAAATAGCAGCAAGGACAATCACGAGATGTGTCCTGGCTTAGTTGGGAAGGAAACCAAAACTACACAATAAGAAAGTACACCAGATACTCAACTCCTTAGCAACCATTACCGACATGTTACAACAAGTTAGGAAAGGAAGAATCAGCATCAATTAAAACGTCTGTTGACAACAACACCTTATAGAAACACAAGAAAACATCTGAACAAGTAGCGCACAATAAGATTCGCAATTATAGGCAATTTCTCTGAGGAGATAAAGTGCCTGAACTCCATCGAATTATTACGAGATGTTCGTTCTGCAAACAACCTGACCTGGCCTGATGCTCAAATCAAGTAGAATGTTGTTCTTTTTCTTCTTCTTTGTCCATGATATTCTAATATTTTTATGTAGAATGTCAGTTCAAAAGCTCCAATTTATTGTTCTTGAATTATTGGATGGGGTTCTTGAATCACATCCATATGTTACCACACGAAACATCTATGATCTCAAAATGGTTCCTTTCACTCGATTGCAAGTACTGTTCCATAGATTCGTCATTAGAAAATCAGGTGCTTCATTAATATCCTACTCCAAACAAGGGAAATCCACAGGTCACGGAACAGTCTAATATTTTAGGGGGTGGTAGATAGGCTGCATGCAATCGTGGGACCTAGGCTGCATACAGAAGTGGGACCTAGGCTGCACTCTCTCGTGGGATTAGGTGGGTTGGAGTTAGGCCCAGTTCTAGATTTTTTGGGGGTCGTTAAAAGCACCAGAAAGCCGGGAAACCCAGTCTTACCACCCTCTAAGATTTTAGACTGTCATGTGACGTCATCTGGGGGTCGGATATTAATAAAGCACCAAAAGTCACTAGACAGGCGATGACTGTTTCAGTTCTCCAATATAACTGTAATCTTCTGCATTTTGTCCCCCTGGGTCTGAAGGAATGCAGGAATAGATTTCGAGTCCTCTGTGATGCATAAAAAGCGCACAAAAATGATAGCGCTGATGACAGCCGTCATGGATACACAAGTGCTTCTGCCATAGGGGAATACCCAACTCCTCAGACATTCAACATTTGACAAACGATGAGACTATTCAAATTCTCAGACATAATTGTTAGTCCCTGCCTGCCCTTTGTCATTCCGGTTCTGTCCCTTGTCCAGTGATCCTTGTCACGCCAAGGGGAATGGCTTCTCGACTCGTTGGCAATGACGCAACAGTCTATCATTTGTTGTACACAATTAGTAAAACAATACCGGGATATTACCCTGGTCACGAACATCTTCTCAGCTGCAGGGGCTCTCAAACAGAACTTTATGGAAGGGTTCTTTTCAAGCGGTGGTACCTACGGCAAAATGATCTTGTACACAAAATCAAAAGTACATATTGTGTACTCTCTGCTGCAACAGTTCCGTGAACTTCACGAACCCTTCCGGTAGAGTTAGCTTTCTTTTTAACTTTATTTATTTATTTTTGTTTGTGTAGTCGTAATGGGGGACAGTCATAAGTCGCATGGGTCGTAAGTCGAGAAGAAGGTTATAAGAGAATTAATGGCCCCTAGGCTTGGAATCAACATTAGTAACACTAAAGCAACCAGCATGAACTTAGCTAAAGAAGATAACAAGGTTAGAACCCTACGGCCAGCAAATGGTTGAACCCAAACAGCATTACAAGTACATTTAATCTTATGGAGTATTCTGCTTAGGGCAGCGGTTCCTAACCTGTGGGTCACGACCCCGTCGGGACGTCGAACGACCATTTCACAGGGGTCTCCTATGATTATCGGAAAACACATATTAACTTAAGTTATGGGGTCCACAGAGCATTTGTAGATTTGCTCCAAAGCAGCCAGACATGGAGCGAGCTCCATCAGTACAGACACAATGCATTTGGAGATTTGCTCCAAAGCAGCCAGACACGGAGCGAGCTCCATCAGTACAGACACAATGCATTTGGAGATTTGCTCCAAAGCAGCCAGACACGGAGCGAGCTCCATCAGTACAGACACAATGCATTTGGAGATTTGCTCCATAGCAGCCAGACACGGAGCGAGCTCCATCAGTACAGACACAATGCATTTGGAGATTTGCTCCAAAGCAGCCAGACACGGAGCGAGCTCCATCAGTACAGACACAATGCATTTAGAGATTTGCTCCAAAGCAGCCAGACACGGAGCGAGCTCTATCAGTACAGACACAATGCATTTAGGTTACTTCACATTATTTTCAAATATGATTGTATCAAAACTCTCGAACATGTCCCGAGCCTTCGCTCCTGCCGTGATTTTTTTTTTTTTTTTACAAAACAGAAGATCTTCTTTACTATTATTTAGGGCTGTACCGAATATTCGCTTCGTATTCGCTTCGGGGCCGAATAGTAGACCTAAAAACTATTCGGTATTCGGCCGAATAGTTGCGGTCGGGCCGAATACGAATAGTGATTACCTTACTCCCGTTTCTGCATACACTGTGATGGACTGAAATAACTCTCTCATTAACACAATAGTTGCTGTTGTCTTAGTCTGTCGTAGCGGGGGAAACTGCGACCCGGTTACGTGGTATAACCAGCATAAAATGTCAACCGCAGTGAATGTGTGTCTCTTTGTGTGAGAGCGAGAGAGGGAGAAAGAGAGAGATCATGCATTTTTTGTTTTGTTTTTCAGGGTGTCTTCGCCCAAATCAAATTTGAAGATATTGCTAACGAGAATATGAAGGTGCGTTTAAATTACATCGAACGAACGGCCGAGCGAACGATGGTTTTGAAAGAGGCTGGAGCCCGAAGACAACTAATCACAGACATCAGAAGAAGACAAGTCATCATTTTTCAGCCATGTTATGAGAAGAGGGAAAATGGAACATTTGGTGACCACTGGAAAGATCTGTGGAAGGAGGGATAGAAGAAGACAACGAGAGAAGATTCTTGACAGTCTTGTTGCAAGGCATGGAGGTGTGTCAGCACACGAACTGATACATGCTGCAGGAGATAGCAGATTGTGGAGTGGCATGATCGCACACGCCAGTTGGCAAGTCACCTACCTGATGATGATGATACACTATTCGTATTCGTATTCGGCCGAATAGTTGGTCCCACTATTCGTATTCGGCCGAATAGTGAAAATCACTATTCGGTAC
>CAJHNH020004957.1:130370-132870 GCA_905116865.2 Candidula unifasciata
CCAGTGATTTTTCGGGTATACACAAGCAGGACAGCGGCAATAGAGGCAGTAGGTACTGGGAGACTAGTAACGTTCGCTGTCGATATCCTTACTCATCTACATACAGGAGAGACACAAAACTGATTCATCTAATGAACGGCAGATCACGGTGGATGAGGTGGGTGAATGAGAAACCGGTGGCTATCAAACCAGATAAAGCTTTAGTGTTGTTGTTGATGTTGTTGTTGTTGTTGTTCTTCTTCTTCTTCTTCTTCTTCTTCTTCTTCTTCTTCTTCTTCTTCTTCTTCTTCTTCTTCTTCTTCTTCTTCTTCTTCTTCTTCTTCTTCTTCTTCTTCTTATTCTTTTTCTTCTTCTTCTTTTTCTGCCTTTCTAGAGCCCAGTGCAGCAAAGGCCCTCAACCAACTCACGCCAAGTTGTTCTATCTTTTGCTATCGCATGCAGCTCTCTCCATCTTCCTAACTTCATTCTCCAGCTCCCTTCTCCATGTTCTTTTTTTTATGTGTGTGTGTGTGTGGCCTTCCTTTATTTCTATGCCCTGTAAGTTCCAGTCCAAAGACATTCTAGATATATTGTTCTCCGGTTTTCTCAGTGTGGGGTCCACTTGGTCCACTCAAGCTTGCTTAGCTGTAGTCTTCTTTAAAAAATAACATTGTAGACCAGGACGTTCCGGACGTCGCAATGTGTGGCAAGATGATCAAGAGATAGACCTTACTTCTTGGAATAAGTTTTGATTGTCGCCCGACTTTGAAGTACCCTGTGGAAACGGTGGTGTTAAAGATCAGAGAATTGCGTAATGCATTAAAGGTTGTGGTATCGGCAGATATGAGGCAATGATTTTACAAGTAGGTTGTGGTATCAGCAGATATGAGGCAAAGACTATACAAGCAGGTTGTGGTATCAGCAGATATGAGACAATGACTGTACAAGCAGGTTGTGGTATCGGCAGATATGAGTCAAAGACTATACAAGCAGGTTGTGGTATCAGCAGATATGAGACAATGACTATACTAGCAGGTTGTGGTATCAGCAGATATGAGACAATGACTATACAAGCAGGTTGTGGTATCAGCAGATATGAGACAATGACTATACAAGAAGGTTGTGGTATCGGCAGATATGAAGCAACGACTATACAAGCGGGTTGTGGTATCAGCAGATATGAAGCAACGACTATACAAGCAGGTTGTGGTATCGGCAGATATGAAGCAACGACTATACAAGCAGATTGTGGTATCAGCAGATATGAAGCAACGACTATACAAGCAGGTTGTGGTATCAGCAGATATGAGGCAAGGACTATACAAGCAGGTTGTGGTATCAGCAGATATGAAGCAACGACTATACAAACAGGTTGTGGTATCAGCAGATATGAGGCAATGACTATACAAGCAGGTTGTGGTATCAGCAGATATGTAGCAATGACTATACAAGCAGGTTGTGGTATCAGCAGATATGAAGCAACGACTATACAAGCAGGTTGTGGTATCGGCAGATATGAAGCAACGACTATACAAGCAGGTTGTGGTATCAGCAGATATGAAGCAACAACTATACAAGCAGGTTGTGGTATCAGCAGATATGAGGCAATGACTATACAAGAAGGTTGTGGTATCAGCAGATATGAAGCAACGACTATACAAGCAGGTTGTGGTATCAGCAGATATGAAGCAACGACTATACAAGCAGGTTGTGGTATCAGCATATATGAAGCAACGACTATACAAGTAGATGTTTATTTCAAGAGTGGCGTATAGTCTGGGACTGCTCACATTATCTCAAAGCCATCTGAAGAAGCTAAGAAACCTTCAAAATAAAGCGATGGTATTCATTATTGGCTGTACATGTGTTAGGTTAGTTGCGTATTCTTTACAGGACGTTGCAGAACCAACCCTAACAGCCCCTGGTTGTTGTGTGGTTTTTCTAGGCACATTTACGTCCAGTAGTTTTTCCATTGCTTGCTGGACGATCAGCTTTCTTGATACCACTATCGAAACCAACGCAAGCCGCATGGCCCGCAGCTAGGATCGAACCCGGCATCACGGCATTAGGAAGCGTTCTCATCGACTTATATACAGGGGTACTTTATTTATAGTAAACTAAAGGACAATGTATTTATTAGCACTCATAGAAAGAAGCGGAAAGAAGGTCATGCCTATAGGGTAAATTCAATGGTTTGAGACGACTTCTGTTAACAAGTAACAGTAAGCACTATCAGGAGCATATAATAATTAAATACAAGCACTGGAATGACACATATATGTCTAACCACAGTAAACCACAGTAGATGCAAATCATCTATCTTTCTATAATTTCTGAGTGTCACAGTGGTGTACTGGCTAGACTCTCGTCTGCAGATCGGAGGGTCGTGGGTTCGGGTCCTTACGGAACAGGATTTTTTTTTTTAAATGACCTCCCATGTAAAGCCAGCCATGAGTGTGTGAGAGGTGCAGTCCCAGGAAGTAAAAGCCGCTGGTGTGATGCTGACTACATCACCCACCAG
>CAJHNH020004957.1:137870-185370 GCA_905116865.2 Candidula unifasciata
CCATAAGTCAGAGGTTCTCAACTTTTGGAATGCATCGATCCTTGCGTTGCGGTGACCCCTCAACCATACAGTTATTTTCGTTGTTACTTAATCATCATCATCATGTAGCAGATCCTTTGCAGAACGTCGCTCTCATCACAGTCTGCCTGAAAGAAACTCGGTCGCTCGCCAGTTCTCCCGCCTCATGCACTTTCACACTCAAGATGTCACCTATTTCCTGTTCGCATCTTTGTGTCGGTCGGCCCCTGTCCCTCCTTCCTGGTACCATGCCTTCTGCTATATTTTTTTCCAATCCGTCGTGGCGCTTGATATGACCAAAACATTCCAGCTTTTGAGAAAGGATGCTGTTTATTAGCCAATCTTCCTTGATGTTCAGATCTTTCAAGATGTCAGTATTTCTCATCTTCTTTGTTACTGTTACTTCATAGCTTTGTTTAATATATGTTTTCTGATGGTCGTAGGCGACCCCTGCGAAAGGCTCGTTCCACCCCCCGCCCCCAGGGGTGGGGACTTATAGACTGAAAAGCACTGCCATACGTTAAAGAAAGATCTGGAGAAAAAAAAACCGTAGAGTAATTAAACTGTTTTAAAAAATTACCAATAAAGGGGATTTGACAAAATCAGATAGAACACAATAACTAAACAAATAAAACGAATTTGACAGTCAGTCTCATCAAACAAGCAACACCGCCAAGAGAAACAACATTAGATACCTCATAAACTGTAGCACACCAGTAACTAAAGCATTATCGCTACCCCAATGGGCCCTACAATATCCCATTAACTAACAAATACCGCCAAATGGTAGTCCGTAAATCGCCGTTATTGTAACCAACAGGAAGACATTTGCGGAGATTGTCGGATGTGTGTGTGTGTGTGCGCGCGCGTCTGCGCGCGCACACTTACGTCTGGTCGTTATAATGTACGGGGCCTTGGCACGGAGTCGCCAGTCCACAGTCGGAAAGGGGCGATGGACTGGCACACAGCATAGAATTCAGGGCTCTTTAACTAAGCTTCCTCGGGAGCCACACTTTTGAGAATAGGGATAATCACCGGCCAGAATCCTGAGCCCTAGCATGAATGTATTTTATACAGTACAACTGGCAATGATTGGCGGACCACTTTCTAAGCCTCCACGGGCCAGATAAGGCTCACGGGCCCTCAGTTGAATAGCTTTCCCATACATCATTATAATATTAGGGAGTATTGGGGGGGGGGGGGGGGGCCGCGTTAGCGCAGTCGATAGGAAGCTCGCTTTCAAATCCAGTTGCGACTTGCTGCAGCCCACGGTCAATGTTCGAAACTGGGCGGCTCCCGGGGCTCACCCAGCCTCTAGGAAATGAGTACCAGAGTTGACACTCTAGGGTAAATGGAAGAATGTCGCTGTAGCTACAGAGTTACGTGCGAACGGCGACACAGGCGGACAATTCTTATCAGCTGTCCGTACTGGTGGCACAGCACTTATGGTTTATAACAGTGTGCAATGACGCTGGTTCACATCTCCCGACTTTACCTTTTAGTTTTAGGGACTGGTCTAGCGGCTAGACTCGCCGGCGGATCCCAAAGTCGAGGGGTTCACATGCCCTTGAAGCCGAATTTGTTTCATATGAGACCTTGGCTCCCATTACGACCCAGCCTTAAATTTGTACCAGGTACAGTCCTATGACTTGACCGGCCTAGCTAACCGGCAGTGGTGTAACTATTTGCTACTTCACAAAAAATATTAAATATATATAGCACAGTAGAGAAGGCGAGAGGAAGACCAAGAAAGAGATAGATAAATGGTGTAGCAGAATCCTGCAAAAAAAAAAAAAAAAAAATCCATCACTCAAGCCACATGAGATGAGCAAGACAATAACAGAATGCCACGACACTAGGCTACAACATGGTATTAGTGAGACGACAAAAGAAAAAGAAGAAGAAGAAGAAGAAGAAGAAAGAAAAAGAAGAAGAAGAAGAAGAAGAAGAAGAAGAAGAAGAAGAAGAAGAAGAAGAAGAACAAGAACAAGAACAAGAACAAGAAGAACAAGAAGAAAAAGAAGAAGAAGAACAGCGACAACAACAACAGCTGCAACAACCAAAGCCTCATTGATCACCTACTATCGTTTCTCTCATACTGCTTCCATTAATCCCATCAATCACTTAATGATGTCTTTTCCTTGTTTCCTTTAGTCACAGCATTACTGAGGAAGATTAGAGACGAAGAAGATCAAATTGTTATCACAGACAATAGTTTTGGTGGGGCGGTGGGTGTGAGATGAAACGAGAGTAAATGAATTCCAGTATATAAAAGACCTTGTTGATCTACAGGAACTACGTTTACAAAGTCCCTGGACACTCGAAGTGGAGGAACTGAGGAAGAATTACATTTATAAGGTCTTTCAACACTCGAAGTGGGGACACAGGAACTGAAGAAGAATTACATTTATAAGGTCTTTCGACACTTGAAGTGGTGACAAAGGAACTGAGGAAGAATTACAGTATAAGGTCTTTCGACACTCGAAGTGGTAAAAGAGAAAATGAAGAATAATTACATTTTAAAGGCCCTTCGACCATCGATACAGCAAACGAGATGGGGAAGAAGAATTACATTTACAAGGTCCCTCGACACTCGAGGGGGTAGAAGAAGAGGGAAGAGGAAGAAGAATGCGTTAGTGATGAGTACAAAGAGGATTGGTGAATCGGGGTAGCGGTTACTGATGATGGCGGCGAGTCTGATGTCAATGACGATGAGGAAATGGAAATCATGATGTTGACTTAGATGATGGAGATGATGTTGATGAAGAGGACTGGAGGAAGGGTAGAAGATAATGAGAATGATGGCTGTCATAACGATGATAATGCTGATAGTGGTGATGATGCAGATGATGACAGTAAGAATGATAGTGATTATGATGACGTTTATGATGATGACGACGACGAGATAACGATGATTACAGTTTTGATAATGGTTGTGATGACGATTGCGATCATAATAATGATGATGATGATAACGACGAAGATAACAATAATGATGATGACGATAGTGATGATAACACTTATCATGATGATGAGGTCGACGACGAAGACAACGATGCTACTTTAACATACCAGCATCCCCACTGTGTATTTAGCCTTTGAAACTCATACTCCCATGATCCTCTTATAGGCCGCCATCTCCTTCCTTTGGAAGCCAACCCACTCAGCAGTGCACAAGTCAAGTACCCAAACTCAAGTCTCTCAGACGGTCCTCAACAAACATAACCCAACCACATTCTGCATTATCCCTTTCTGTGACGAGCATTTGAGTTTGCCCATACCATCATATCCAGACGGTTTCGTCTTCTTCTCCTTTTTTTCCCCCCTTGTTTTTTAAATTTTATTTTCAATTTTACTGCCTTATTCTGATGCTCAACAAGTTTTGAAGATCTTTGAGACGCGGTGGCAAGAGGGAAATAAGATACTGGTTACGTTGCTGTGATTGGCATCGATTTTCACCCGTTCTCTCCTTCGTTTCTAGCATTTTTATATTTAATTGAAATCCAACGTCTGTTATATTTTCCCTGTACAAGGGCAAATACACATACACGCTTATACACAGATGGCGTCAGTTTCGTCTGTTCGACATTTTTTTGTTAAACCGCATTCTATTTCATTTATGGAAGTATGTATGTGTGAGTGTATAAGTGTGTGTGGGTATGTGGATATGCGAGTCAGTGTATCTCATATTAGGATTTATTTTTGTCTTCTTTGTCCTACTCCTCCTGCCCTTTTCTTCTTCTTCCTCTTCCTCCTCTTCCTCCTCTTCCTCTTCTTCTTCTTCTTCTTCCTCTTCTACTCGTCCTCCTTCTCCTTCTTCTTCGTCTTCGTCTTCTTCTCCTTCTCCTTCTCCTTCTTCTTCTTCTTCTTTCTCTTTTTATTTTCTTCTTCTGCTGCTGCTGCTTGTTCTCTCCTCTAATTCGTACTCTGACTACAACAATACCAACAACTACTACTACTACTATTATTGCTTTGGTTGCTGCTGCTACTACCACTTTTCTAACGATTGCACTACTCATGCTCTACTTGATTATTAGTAGCTTACCTGATTTTCAAAAATCAGCTCTCTTTCAGTAAAAAGAATTTAGGATGCGCATTGGTAAGGAACCATCCGTTTTTCAAAGCCCCAACAGAAAATGGAAATTCAAGTTGCATGTTTTCCACTCTATCGCTATTTCAATTTTAACAATATGCTGGTGAAATTTAGAGAACTACAGATATTAAAAACACATTTGAAAGCAAACGTCTGGGGAAATTGGCGGACATTAGAGGGGATTAATTCAAGAACAGCTTAGAAACTGAAGACAAATCTGGACAATCACTAGAATCAAATATTCTTCTTCTTTCGTTCCCCTGAAACAGGTTTTCTGTATCTGCAGCTGTGTCTCGTATAATTTTCACTGTTATTTTAAGCATATCTGTTGTACTCATTGGCCAACAGGTTTCTCTTCTTCTGCTTCTTCTTCTTCTTCTTTTTCTACTCCTTTTCTTTGTCTTCTTTTTCTTCTCCCTCTTCTTTTTTTTCTTCTTCTTCTTCTTTATCTTCTTCTTCTTCTTCTTCTTCTTCTTCTTCTTCTTCTTCTTCTTCTTCTTCTTCTTCTTCTTCTTCTTCTTCTTTCTCTTCTTCTTCTTCTTCTTTTTTTCTTCTTCTTCTTCTTCTTCTTCTTCTTTCTTCTTCTTCTTCTTCTTCTTCTTCTTCTTCTTCTTCTTCTTCTTCTTTTCTTTTCTTCTTCTTCTCTTCTTCTTTCTTCTTCTTCTTCTTCTTCTTCTTCTTCTTCTTCTTCTTCTTCTTTTTCTTCTTCTTCTTCTTTTTCTTCTTCTTCTTTGCGTTCAAGGGCTCCAAAGCCGGTGAATATGTCTAAAAAGCAAGGAACAAACAGTCTGTATATAAATATGTCAGACATGTGAAACGGATGTACACGCAGCACTCAGATTCTGTAACAAGACTAATGTATACAGGTGAAAAATTAATTAATTTTCCGCCCTAGTTTATAGCTTGTGAACGTGAAGTGCACATCTAAAGCCTAATATCTTCCTTTTCTTCTTCGCGTTCATCGGCTATAAACATCGCCGGAAAGTTCTGGTTGTTTGTCCACGTCTAGATTTTAGTCTTGTTCCAGAACTTGAATGTTGCATGCACATCCGTTTTACATATCTGACTTATATGTACCGTGTCCTATTTTCAGGGAAATGCGGTACTTACCACTGGAGTTGAGGGTCACATGGGCGAGTTCATTTACATAATGGGAGAAGTCAATTAGGAACCGCCTATCGGGAGAACGAGGGTATTAAACAATTAGGTCTGTCAACCATCGGGAGCCATTTATGATAAAAGCGCTTAATTAGCACTAAAGTACAGTACAGCTGTCGGCGTCTGTGGTTATGAACGCAGTTTCATAAGTCCGATACACCTGGTTGCGTTCAGCTGCGGGTGATTTATTTTAAGATCTTCTTCTTCTGCCTTTCTAACCCCTAGTGGAGCATAGGCCCTCAACCAACTTACACCAAGTCGTTCTATCCTTCGCTATCGCATGCAGATCTCCCCAGTCTTCTCCACCCTTTTAACTTCGCTCACTAGCTCTCTTCTCCGTGTTTTTTTTTTTTTTTGGCGTTCCTTTATTTCTGTGCCGTTGTAGTTTCCAGTGCAAAGTCATTATAGTTTTTTTTGTTCTCTGATTTTTTCAAGTGTGTCCTATCCAACGCCAGCATCTTTTCTTTATCTATTGGTCCACTGGAGCTTGTTTTGTTCTTTCACAAAGCTCTAAATCAATGGTTAAATCAAACCATTTAATTTTCTTTATTCTGCGTAGGCACCAGTTAATGAATTTGTGTAGCTTAGTAATAATTGCTTTAGTTGTTCTCCATATTTTTGCTCCACACAACAGTACTTTTTTGACATAAGAATAAACAATTGTTAGTTTGGTAATAGTGTAAATTTCCTTTGACCTCAACAAAATCATATTGTCCCTCAGTTTTCTTTACGCCTAGAGGTGCATGAGGTCAAACCACTGAATGTAAGAGTGTCTAGAAAAATCACATCATCCTCAGTTCTCTTGACACCTAGAGGTGCATGAGGTCAAACCACTGAATGTAAGAGTGTCTAGAAAAATCACATCATCCTCAGTTGTCTTGACACCTAGAGGTGCATGCGGTCAAACCACTGAATGTAAGAGTGTCTAGAAAAATCACATCATCCTCAGTTTTCTTGACGCCTAGAGGTGCATGAGGTCAAACCACTGAATGTAAGAGTGTCTAGAAAAATCACATCATCCTCAGTTCTCTTTACGCCTAGAGGTGCATGAAGTCAAACCACTGAATTTAAGAGTGTCTAGAAAAATCACATCATCCTCAGTTCTCTTGACGCCTAGAGGCGCATGAAGTCAAACCACTGAATGTAAGTGTCTAGAAAAATCACATTATCCTCATTTCTTTTTACACCTAGAGGTGCATGAGGTCAAACCACTGAATGTAAGAGTGTCTAGAAAAATCACATCATCCTCAGTTCTCTTGACACCTAGAGGTGCATGCGGTCAAACCACTGAATGTAAGAGTGTCTAGAAAAATCACATCATCCTCAGTTCTCTTGACGCCTAGAGGTGCAGGAGGTCAAACCACTGAATGTAAGAGTGTCTAGAAAAATCACATCATCATCAGTTCTCTTTACGCCTAGAGGTGCATGAGGTCAAACCACTGAATGTAAGAGTGTCTAGAAAAATCACATTATCCTCAGTTCTCTTTACACCTAGAGGTGCATGAGGTCAAACCACTGAATGTAAGAGTGTCTAGAAAAATCACATCATCCTCAGTTCTCTTGACGCCTAGAGGAGCATGAGGTCAAACCACTGAATGTAGGTGTCTTGAAAAATCACATTATCCTCAGTTCTCTTTACACCTAGAGGTGCACGAGGTCAAACCACTAAATGTAAGAGTGTCTAGAAAAATCATATTATCCTCAGTTCTCTTTACACCTAGAGTTGCATGAGGTCAAACCACTGAATGTAAGAGTGTCTAGAAAAATCACATTATCCTCAGTTCTCTTTACACCTAGAGGTGCATGCGGTCAAACCACTGAATGTAAGAGTGTCTAGAAAAATCACAAAATCCTCAGTTCTCTTGACACCTAGAGGTGCATGCGGTCAAACCACTGAATGTAAGAGTGTTTAGAAAAATCACATCATCCTCAGTTCTCTTGACGCCTAGAGGTGCACGAGGTCAAACCACTGAATGTAAGAGTGTCTAGAAAAATCACATCATCCTCAGTTCTCTTGACGCCTAGAGGTGCAGGAGGTCAAACCACTGAATGTAAGAGTGCCTAGAAAAATCACATCATCCTCAGTTCTCTTTACGCCTAGAGGTGCATGAGGTCAAACCACTGAATGTAAGAGTGTCTAGAAAAATCACATTATCCTCAGTTCTCTTTACACCTAGAGGTGCATGAGGTCAAACCACTAAATGTAAGAGTGTCTAGAAAAATCGCATCATCCTCAGTTCTCTTTACACCTAGAGGCGCATGAGGTCAAACCACTGAATATAAGAGTGTCTAGAAAAACCACATTATTCTCAGTTCTCTTTATGCCTAGAGGCGCATGAGGTTTCAAAGAGGACGTTGCATGATTTCCTGTTCTGTGCAATCTTCAGTGCAGTTTTCCATGTCAGAGATGCAGCACTCACTTCACTTTCAGTTCGTCTCTGTTTTGTTTTTTGGGCGCCCCTGTTTTCTCTTTCCCTCTGATGTCCAAGTGAGAGCTGTTTTGGCAGGTATATGAGGATTCATCCTCATAACGTGACCAATCCATTTCTATCTTCTCCTTGTTATCATACTATCTAGAGCTTCTTGGTTTATGACTTAAAGGAAGTGTTTTAGAGTTTGACATTGCATCTAGTCAGTAAAATTACAGACAGCCAACAAATGCTGAGTTTGGTGTGTCCTTTCTTGTAAAGGTCATGTAATCAACTGTGGTCAAGTAAGGTCAGTTTTAGGAAGCTGAGTTTAGTCGAGCTGAGTCAAGAACTGACATACAGTATTCAGCGCACCGTCCCCATCTTCAGCAGCCAGCGCAGAGCTCCAACACCAATGGTGCTAGAGGCTTTCTGGTTATACGTCTGTCTTGCCTTATCTCTGAGCGTCGAGAATCGGCCAGATCCCCTCGTCACCCCTCTCCCCCCCCCCCTGCCCCCCCCTCCCCACTGCATCTCTCTGACCAGACTTGTGGTAAAACTAAAAACAAAACGATGACCACATTCAACGTGCTGTGAACAGTCCTAATTATACAGTGCAGACCTGATAAGGAGAACTCACCGGGGTTCCAAAATATGATTCCTCTTATGAGAAATTCCTCTTATCCAGATGAGAATTCAAGCAAGAAAAATGTCCTCGGATAAACAAATTGTTCTTCGCAACATAAATATACGGTCGAAGAAGCCAGAAGAGCACGAAGCACGACCTTGCATCTCCCTCGATGCTCAAAGCGGTAAAAGAGGACGTAGAGAAGAAGAACAGAAATTCGCCACATCCGTGATCAACATAAGCGGTCTGCGCCGTAATTGTGGTTGTGGTTTGTGTCTGCTAACTTTATTGGCTAATATCGAATGTAAAACGGGTTTGCACACCCAGTGTGTGACTTTAGGAGAAAAAAAGATGTTCTTTTGTTTGTTTCGTTCGTTCTTTGGCGCATCAGGCAGTTAGTGTCATACCCCTTTATTTTGTGACCAGTCAACATTCAGTGTTTGATGTGGTCAACATGGGAGTCCGTGGCCTTGGCGGGATCGGAAGTTTGTGGGTTCGCGTCCTGACGGAGCCGATTTTTTTTTTCTTTAAATATAACCTTGACCCGGCCTTGAGTGGGTACCAGGTGCAGTCTTTGGAAGTAAAGGCGGCCGGCTTGATTCTGGTCACATCATGCACCAAGTGCCGATTGGTCTATACAAAATACAGGTCTAGTTCAATACTCCCAATACGACTAATGGCATTTGAAATGATTCTTGGTTTACACCGACTTTAACATCTAGGGTTGAAAACACAAACTTCCCTCAGCTCCTTTGTACATGCTGTCAGTTTATTCAGTTACATTTATTCCCCATGCTTCAATAATTATTCACACTTCTATCAGTCGCGACATATTCGAACACTAACCATTCGCGCGACATAAAAACGACATCTTCAACCAAATGCAACCGTCTTCCTCGACTTCTGTTGATCCACTGACTACGAGTCTAGCTCGGGCTTCCCCTCGCTTACTCGATTAGCCACAAGTATCTCGTGCTGTCACTTGTTGCACGGACTTTATACTTGCCACGATGTAATTGTGGAGATCATGCAAAGCAGGGTTATCACAGCGGTAAAAAAAGGGGACCTTTACTTTTTACTTATGTTGTTATCATCACTCTGGCCGCTTGTAGTTACCTGGACATTTCCTTGTACCAATTTTTAGGATCGTTCCACCTGGTAGCCACACTCATTTTCTTCTTCTTCTTCTTCGCGTTCACCAGCTGTACACTCTGGCGTAAAGTTCTGGTTGTTCGTCCACTTCTGGACTGCAGTCCTGCTCCAGAACCTGAGTGTTGCGTGTGCATCAGTTTTACAGATCTGATTCAATTGAATGCAGACTGCTGGTTCCTTGCCTCTCGGGCAGTTGCACTCCGACTTCAAAGAAAGCTCCCCAAATTAGTCGTCTCTTACGACATGCTTTTGGGGAGGCAGTGGGTCTATTCTTGTTTTCCCCACAACGAACCCAATATCCTACGGTCTGTAGGCGATCGTCTTGCCAAGTATTATGGAGAAAATAATGTTTCAGCTTTTACAGGACCAAATCAAATCACTATACTTTTCTCGTCCATTACAAAAACAATGTTATCTTTTTATTGTTATCTATCACAGGCGGTCGTTACATAAATAAAGCCTTTGGATCTTTTTTAAAATTACAATTATGTAAATTCCGATTAACCATCATCCGTTAACTGTCAGTTTCTGTTATCCGCACCCGGTTTTAAAACAAATGCACGAGTCAACTAACAAAGATGCATCATTAAAATTGTCCACTGATTACTTTTAGTACCTCTTGCAGCGGCTCTCAACCTGTGGGTTGCTATCCTTTTTTTGGATCGAACGACCCTTTCACCGGGGTCAAATAAGACCACGCCAAAACACATATTTGTTAAAGTTATGAAGTAGCAACGAAAATTACTGTATGGCTAGGGGGTCGCCACATCATGAGGAACTGTACTAAAAGGTCGCGGTTTTATGAAGGTTAAGAACCACTGCCATATTGTATAAAGCTGGAAGTTACTGTATTGTATGGTAAAACTATGTTATCACAGCGCATCGACTGGTTTGTAGTGCAAGAGGTTTCAAATGCAACACAGATCCTACTTCTGACTAAGATACAGAACATCGCCAGGCAGACAGCTCGAGCCACATAGATGCAGAAGAAGGTTACACGTTATTTTTAAGTAACATCTTGTAATAAAGTTATTGATCGTTTTGTAAAATTTAATATAGAGTGTTAATATCACCGCCTTCTCCAGAACAGAGTCCGGATTTTATTTTTCATTTTCGTGCTAAAACCTCAGTGAAATCACGTTACTGTACATAGTTATTAAGAGATTAATGTTATCAATCTATTCGGTTATCCGTCACAGCCATAGTCTGGGCAGGGACGGTTAATCGAAGTTTGACTGTACTGTACTTCTGTTCCATTTTGCCGATGCTTGCACTGTTTTAGACTGAAATATTTACTGCTTTGAAGCTCAGCTTCTCTGGATAGAACAAGCTGAAGCAACCACTAACCAACGTTTGGGACTGAAAGATTTGGGAGCTGATCTGGCTACAGTTAGATTCAAATGCCACGCATCTAAACCATTCCACCATTTCCACGCCCACGTTGATAACGACCTAAAGATGCTGATGATAATAAGAAAGGCGGTGAACACGACTGTCTTACCTGTGTAGGTAAACAGGCGAGGTGTGATATTTACGGAGACACATTCTAGTCTGTTGGAAATTTTCAAGCCGTGATAAGGGCTCGAGGTGTACAGCTGTTATCAAACATGGCCTAACCGTGTAGACAATCCGCAGCCACGTTTCTCTCTGACATCCATCGCGGTAAAGGGCAACTGGCGAGTGTTGAAGACAAAGGCACAACACTGCAGGTTACAACGGGTTGGTGTGGCCCACATAGGTGCCCTAACTATAAATCCCTAGAGATTGAGCCGAGTATCTAGGGTTGTATGGACAGAGCTGATATCATCAACGCTGAACGGACTAGATTGGGGAATAATGCTAAATCTCTGACGCTAACACGACTGTGTGACTGAGGAGTTCAGCTTGGTGAAGCGCGTGTATGTCGTCTTCGAGGTAAAGATAGGAGATACTATAACCAACTCCTCATGGGAACAAACAGTAGAGGTACTTTTGAGTGGCTGCTGCATCGGGGGACTAAGCACACCTGGGGATGTCCACTTTACAAACACATCGAATATGATAGCAAACATAGGCTTGATCTCTTCGTCTACAACCAACACTGAGACCCGTCTTACGTTGCCGAACCTTCATGTCCTGTTGGTCTGCCACCAGCACTGAGACCCGTCTTACGGTACCGAACCTTCATGTCCTGTTGGTCTGCCACCAACACTGAGACCCGTCTTACGGTACCGAACCTTCATGTCCTGTGTGTCTACCACCAACACTGAGACCCGTCTTACGTTGCCGAACCTTCATGTCCTGTTGGTCTGCCACCAACACTGAGACCCGTCTTACGGTACCGAACCTTCAGGTCCTGTGTGTCTGCCACCAACACTGAGACCCGTCTTACGGTACCGAACCTTTATGTCCTGTGTGTCTACCACCAACACTGAGACCGGTCTTAATTTGCCGAACCTTCATGTCCTGTGTGTCTACCACCAACACTGAGACCGGTCTTAATTTGCCGAACCTTTATGTCCTGTTGGTCTGCCACCAACACTGAGAACCGTCCTACGGTACCAAACCTTCAGGTCCTGTTGGTCTGCGACCAGCACTGAGACCCGTCTTACGGTACCGAACCTTCAGGTCCTCTTGGTCTGCCACTAATATCTTCTAATCTCAGGGTATAAAACTTTTCGAGTAGCAGTCCGGAGGTGATGAAGGTAAAGGTAATCACAGGTTATTTGTTAATCATCAGATGTTTGCGGTTGGTCTGGGTTACTAGAATTGACTCCGGTTTGATTTCTACATTCCTTCAGACTGTAATCATGGAAGATAAGGGGAAGGTGGGGTAGGAGGATTGAAAACAGATTACATAGATACATAGACAGGCAGACCGATATTTAAATAGATTGTTTGAAGTTTCCGGAAACCATGAGTTATAAACCCTTTGGCTCGGTACTATGGATATTGCACCGCTTCGGCCTTGATTCCATGATAAATACCGTAAATCTGGGAGACATGTGTCTTCTCTGCCTACCCCCGGACCCGGCCCACAAGGAGTTTGTCACCCAATCCCTGCGCAGATTGTTTAACCAACTGCGCTAGATAGAGAGAGAGAGAAATATAGAGAGCGAGAGAGAGATAGAGAGAGAGAGAGAGAGAGAGAGAGAGAGAGAGAGAGAGAGAGAGAGAGAGAGAGACATATATCGTTACATTTGGACCGTTTTCCTTGAAATGTGCCGAAATTTCCATAGCACAACTAATTAAATAATGAAAGAAAATATGATATTTAACAAAAAGGTCTGTCTAATCAGAATGTAAGAAAATACCTTATCGGACGTGATCACGGACAGTGTCTTAACGTGACCAGACTATGAAAGCACAGCCTGAGATACGCACTTTCATAATCTGTGCAGTGAGTTCCGAGCACACGCGTGAGTTCTTCAAAGAATATTGTCCGAGACCAGTTCAAGATTTATTATTGTAGCCCTGTCTCCTTTCTGCCTGTCTGTCTTCGTCTGTCTATCTATCTATCATTTCAGTAATTCATCCATCGATCTTCTCCATCACCTATCAGTCTCTGCACTGTCTGTCTGTCGTCAGTTCGGTCGCCAAACTGTCTTTGCTGCAGCAGCGGGGCGCCGTCGTCACTTGGAGGTACAGGTTCGAGTCCTGGTATGGTAGCTGTAGACTTGGAGGGACAGGTTCGAGTCCTGATATGGTAGCTATAAAGTTGGAGCGTTAGGTTCGAGTCCTGGTATGGTAGCTGTACACTTGGAGCGACAGGTTCAGGTCCTGGTATGGTAGCTGTAGACTTGGAGCGACAGGTTCAAGTCCTGGTATGATAGCTGTACACTTGGAGCGACAGGTTCAAGTCCTGGTATGGTAGCCATACACTTGGAGCGACAGGTTAAAGTCCTGGTATGGTAGCTGTACACTTGGAGCGACAGGCTCAAGTCCTGGTATGGTAGCTGTACACTTGGAGCGACAGGTTCAAGTCCTGGTATGGTAGCCATACACTTGGAGCGACAGGTTCAAGTCCTGGTATGGTAGCCATACACTTGGAGCGACAGGTTCAAGTCCTGGTATGGTAGCTGTACACTTGGAGCGACAGGTTCGAGTCCTGAAATTGTAGCTATAAAGTTGAAGGGACATGTTCGAGTCCTGGTATAGTAGCTATACACTTGGATCGATAGGTTCGAGTCCTGGTATAGTAGCTATACACTTGGAGCGACAGGTTCAAGTTCTGGTATGGTAGCTATACACTTGGAGCGACAGGCTCAAGTTCTGGTATGGTAGCTATACACTAAGGCAAAATCTTTGCTTTAGTATTTTGCCATTGCTCATAATCGGTCAGCAATCGGTACCACTGTCGAAACCAAGACAAGACGGTCTGCTGCCGAATTGTCTGCAGCATGGATCGAAACCGGAAACCCAGCGTTAAGAAACGCGTTCGCCATGCCTAAGCCACAGACGCTGACTAAGGCTTCTGCCTAGTTCAATTGCGCAACAATAATGATAACTATTATTATTAAGGCTGTACCCAATATTCGCTTCGTATTCGCTTCGGGGCCGAATAGTTGATCTAATAACTATTCGGTATTCGGCCGAATACTTGCGGTCGGGCAGACTATGAATAGTTGTTACCTTACACCCGTTTCTGCATACTCTGCGATGGACTGAAATAACTCTCTCATTAACACAATGGTTGCTGTTGTCGAAGTCTGTCGTAGCCGGGGAAACTGCGACCCGGTTGCTTGGTACAGCAGCTGGCAATGTATTTGCCTGCTGAATCGATCGAGGTATTACAGTAGAGGTTCCCAAACTGGGTGCGTATGCCAGGTGTGCCGCAGCGAAAATCAAGAAAAGTCGGCTATAAATTGTGACATTATTAAAGAAGGCATGAATTTACTTAAAAGTTAAAATTTGAATTGTCTTTCCTCGCCATTGTCGAAAAAGGGACAGACAAAAACTGCATTTTATAAAATGAAGAACATCTTATGCAATATATCTTTGTGATTAAAGATTGGGAAAAAAATTAATGCTTGCTACATACATCTAGTTTTAACATATGGCTGTGAGTCCTGGACAATCGGTAGGCAGGACAAACAATTTCTTGAGGACTCAGAGATGTTGTTTTACATAACAATGCTTAAAATACCTTAAGCAGTTTTTAAAAAAAAAGCAACCAAGAGGTTTTAAAAGAGGCGGAAGCCCGAAGATAACTAATCACAGACTTCAGAAGGAGACATCATGTTTCGGCCATATGAGAAAAGGGAAAACGGAACATGTGGTGACCAATGGAAAGATCTGTGGAAGGAGGGATAGAGGAAGACAACTATAGAAGATTCTTGACAGTCTTGTTGCATGGCATGAAGGTGTGTCAGCACACGAACTAATACGTGCTGCAGGTGATCGCAGATTGTGGTGGGGCATAATCGCCCACGCCAGTCGGCAATGAACCTGATGATGACAATACACGATTCTTATTCGGACGAATAGTTGGTCTTGCTATTCGTATTCTGCCGAATAGTGAAAATCACTATTCGGTAGAGCCCTAATTAATATTAGTATTGACTGAATAGAACGAGACGCACATATAATACTATTTAGGAAATAATATTGGTGTCTAAGCGTGCACCAGCCTCAGTATAACAGAGCAGTGTTTCTCAAACTTCTGTTTCGCCGCGGCACCCTTTTCAGGCTACACAAATTTTGCGGCACACCTACCTTTAAAGCAGTTTGAATACCTATTAAAAGAAAAACATCAGTGCAAATTTAATGTTCGGTGTCGTTAATGCAATGAATGAAACTGTTTTGATAAATTGGTAATTTTTTCCCTTATGTTTTTGTCAAGTGTAGGTGAAATATACCCACAAAAAACCTGAAGGCTGCTCGTCCGTCTGTTTTTTTTTTTTTTTTTTTTAATGCAAGCGTACGTTGAGAATGCACTGCAGCCTTGACAATAGCATTGTTTCTTGAATACACATGCATCCAGACAACTAGTAGCCTTACAATAGAAACTATGGCTGTAACAAGGGCATTAGCATGGCTAGGTACTCAAAAGTTCACACACGTATGCATTCTTAGAGACTCGATGAATATGCTTTAAAAATCCAAGCTGGATTTATCAGGCAAGAATAGATTGCAACACTAAGCACTTCGGGAATAGCTGCCCTAACCTTCATCTTTGTGCCAGGTGATGCCGGTGTTCAAAAAACGAGTGTGCAGACTATCTTGCTGACACTGTGGTTGCTATGGCTGTCCCAGTACTGGACAGAAGTGATGTTATCAATGTCATCGCTGCACTTACCGTACCGAGGAGTACGTTAATGGACATGACTACTTATCTCTGTCTAGACTGATGGACATGGGGGTTCAACCTGGAGCTGCAAGAAATGAACATTTCAATAAGGGGACAAAACGTTTCATTAACCATCACAGTACAGGCGTCATCAGTCGTTTTACACTTGTGGAGCCTTTGAGGAGGAGATCGGAGCACCTGTGGATTTGTCCTGAGTGCTGTGATAATAATCATTTCTAATCGCTGATCACCTGCGTCCAAATCTCTTCTTGGCTCTATTCATGTATTTCTGTTTTAAACTTTTGTCTTCGCTGAGCTCAAGCAGATTATGAAAATTCTTGATTATTGCCACGGCACCCCTGACATACGCTCGCGGCACCCAGTTTAAGAACCACTGTAATAGAGTATCAAAGTATTTATGTGGTCTATATGACAGAGAGCCGTCCGTCACGGTGTAGACACTGGCCTACGGATCGGAATGTCGTGGGTTTGGGTCGTGACAGAGAAGGTCTTTTTTTCAAAAATGAGTTTAGCATCCAGGTTGATCTGACCTTAGATGGGTACCAGGGAAAGTCCCAGGAAGTAAAAGCGGTTGGAAAACGGCCGATGTGATGCTGACCATATCATCGCCCACCAAGTGCCATCTGGTCTATTGATTTTTTAGTATCCAGAAGCCACGAGTTGTTAACCCTTAGGCTCGGTATTACGGATATCTCAACCTTTCGGCCTTGATTCCATGATAAATACCGTAAATCTGGGAGAAATGTGGCTTTTCTGCCTATTCCCGTGCGTAAACCCGGACCACAAGGAGTTCGTCACCCGGTCACCGCGCAGTCCGGTTTAGCCAACTACGCTAGAGAGCCGGGCTCCTTCTTGTCGAAAGAATATCGATACAGTGGAACTTCGCTTAACGAGCATAATTCGTTCTAGAATCATACTCGTTAAGCGAAACACTCGTTATGCGAAACAAATTTTCTCATATAAACTAATGTAAAATACAATAATGCGTTCCATGTCGAAAAAATACTGACAAAATGCTATGTTTAACGTTTATTTAAAGAAAATTATATACATATTGTTAAGGAGAGTGAATCATCTTCATCTTTTCTTCAAACGTGGAACGAACCCACCTGGAATGGGAATTTGATTTGTAGAAAAAAAAAAGTTGAAATAATTATGTTACATAGCTAATTATTTTTATTTTTACTAGAAAGGTGTCCTGAGACATGTGTTTTTGCCGACGCTTCAAAATTTGGCGAAAATTTGACACAACATTACTATTAAATAAATTTGCAACGCGCATAGCCACTTCCTTATGAGGGTGATGCTTCTCAATGTAAGATGCAACAGTTTGCCATGCTTTCAGAATTTCTCTTATTTCGCCAGAAGATTGTTGCTTTTCTGTTACCTCCTCCTCTGACAAACTTTCCTCTAAAACTACTTGCTGTGAAACACAATGCAACTCCATAAGCTCATGGGTGGTCAGCTCTTGGCTGTGCTCTTCTACAAGCTCTTCGATATCACTGTTATCCACCAACAATCCTGTGATAGTGGCCAAAGACGCAATCTCGTTGACTACAGGTTCCGCAGGTACTGTCTCGAACCCCTCAAAGTCACAAATCGACAACGCTCTCCGGCCAAAGCTTCTTCCAAGCAGAAGTTAAGGTTCTCTTGGTAACCCCTTTCCCCGCCTTGTCGATCATTTAGAGGCAGGTAACGATGTGGATGGGATATTTCCAAAACTCTTTGAGAGTGAGGTTGGTCCCTTCAGCCCAGTCACCTGAAAACAATGCTCGAAGAGTGCTTTAGCGTAAAGCTTCTTAAAGTTAAAAATAACTTGCTGATCCATGGGCTGGAGTAAATGAGTGGTGTTGGGGGGCAGAAACTGGATCTTGATAAACTTAAATTCTACACAGAGGTCATCTTGTAGGCCTGGAGGATTCATGTACATAAATCACAATGTAACACAAGTTTGAGAAAATGTGTGATCACAAACGACACTGCCTGCTGTTACTAATATCAAATAAATAAACAAGAAAATAGTGAAAAGAGAACGCCTATACCTCATCGCATCGTGTCTCTTTTGAACGTATCAGCGCTGCAGGAGTCACACTCAGGGCTGTTGGTGGCGGGCAATGCTGAACTATTTTATATGGCGCACATAACTTGGACACAATTCTAACCTTAAGCTCACCATTCGGAGATGCTGCTTGAACGTCACGGGTTCCCCCTTCTCTCTAACCACCAACCCCCCCCCCCCCCCTCTACCCTCTCCCACTTTCCCTCTTTCAGAATTACTGGGATACCCCAGCCCCCCCCCCCCCCACACACACACACACACACACTTAAAACAGTTTTGATGAGCTACAAGTGCTTAAGCCCCTGCCAAGCCCCCTCCCCCTCCACACACACACACACACACACACACACACACACACACACACACACACACACACTCACTAGTTGAGACTGCAGAGTTGAGGAGCAACGCACAAAGCTATTGTCCATAAAAGAACAGATTTTTCAAACAGATGAATGAACAACCCAAACCGAAATATTTACACAAATTACCACGATGGCTCTCGCCAGTAATTTCTCAAAACCAGGCTTTACCGCTCCACACCCATCGGTTGTTGACCATTCGCATTATTGCCTACTGTGGAAATCTTTGCTTACTGTGGAGATCTTCTATTAACATCTCGTCTCAACAACTGCTCCAGGTGATTGTATCCAGTCCCTGGAAATGCGTACGAAAGTAATTAAATTACAACAAACGGGAGAAAAGACCATTTGCGAGTCTTAGTACTATTAGATTCTGAACTCTGTCAGAAACGTTTGCGTTAGAATAGTGGTCTCCGACCTTTTCTCAAGTCGCGCCCACCTTGATCATATTGAAAGACCCCTACGCCCGCCTTGAGCATACTGCAAGACCCCCCACTCCCCCCTTGAGCATTTGGCAAGACACCCACGCCCCCCCCCCTTTCTCAATTATAACAAAATGTGAGTAAAAAATAGGAACAGTAGATTCCACAACAATAGAAACAGAATGTATGTTCAGAACGTGTTGTCAATATTTAAATAAATGCACATGCTATCATTATAATTAGATTGTTAGCGGTAGATATACGTACAGATGCCAATGAAAACAAATATATTCTTGTCGTTTTGTTTAATAACTCATCATCATGTAGCAGGTCCTTTGCAGAACGTCGCTCTCATCACAGTCGGCCTGAAAGAAACTCGGTCTCTCGCCAGTTCTCCCGCCTCGTGCACTTTCACACTGAAGGCGTCACTTATATCCTGTGCCCATCTTCGTGTCGGTCGGCCCCTACCCCTCCTTCCTGGTACCATGCCTTCTGGTAATAAAAATTTCAAATCCGTCGTGGCGCCTGTTATGACCAAAATATTTCAGCTTTCAAAAAAGGATACTGTTGATTAGCCAATCTTCTTTGATGTTCAGATCTTTCAAGATGTCAATATTTCTCATCTTCTTTGTCAAAGATATTCTGGGAATCTTTCTATAGCATTTCAGCTCAAAAGCCGCTATTCTCTTTCTTAAGGACTGATAGATAGTCCACGACTCACATCCGTATGTAGCCACAGGGAAGATGCATGCTCTCAAAATTCTAATTTTTATCTCCTTGCTGGTGCTTAACCCTAGACTTTTAAGGCTGTTCAATCTTTGCATTGCTATGGCCATCCTACTTTAAATTTCTGTCGAACAGTCTTCATCCGTTTAATAACTAGTTTTGAAAATATTTTATTTCTTTTTAAACAAAAGCAAACTGTAAGTGTAACATATTATTACAAGTACAAATACACTCACCTTCCACATTGACTGACGTTGCATGGAAACCTCCTTTTGTCCTGGCTCCCAGTTGGGAGACTACTGGTTCAGACTGAATCATAAAGAGAATCAATTTTTTGTATCTTGTATCTCCATTACGGTAACTTATTGAAAACTAGTTTTGACTCTTCAGTGTGATAAAAATATAATGAAATTTGAATTGCAGGTTATGTTATTTTTTTTTTAAAAAGTATGTTTAAATATATTTCTTTTTATTTACCGAGGTTTCAGCACTACGCCAGCAAAACAAAAAGAGATATTAACTTTTGTAGTAATAAAGATTATGTGGATCGATTAAACAGCATTACAAGTTTTTGGTGAAGCACCAGCATGGAATCAGAATTAACATTTTGAGAGCATCCATCTTCCTTGTGAAAATATGCGGATGTGAGTCGTGCACTATCTCCCAGTCTTCAAAAAAGAAAACAGGGGTTTCTGAGAAGAAATGCTGTAGAAAGATTCTCAGAATATCATGGACAAAGAAGAGGAAAAATACAGACATTTTAAAAGATCTGGGGGAAAAAAAAGATTCATTAATAAACAGTTTCTTGTCTCAGAAGCTGGGGTCATATCAAGCGCCATGACGGATTCGAACAAAAATTAAAGCAGAAGGCATGGTACCAGGAAGTACGTGCATGGGCCGACCAACACGAAGATGGGCATAAGATATTAGTGACTCCTTGAATATGAAAGTATACGATGTGGGAGCGCTGGTCGGAGACCAAGATTCTTTTTGACAGACAGCGATGAGAGAGACGTTCTGCAAAGGACCTGTTAAATGATGATGATGGGTCGATGTTTTAAAGATATACCGCAAATATAAAGTGCAGAATGGATCGAGATAAACTAGCTGTATTGTTTATACATATGAATAGACCCACTGCCTACACAAAAGCATGTCGAAAGAGTCGACTAATTGGGAGCTTTCTTCAAAGGCGGATTGCATCTGCCTGAGAGGTAAGGAACCAGCAGTCTACATACAGATAAGTCAGATATGTAAAACACACGCAAAACTCAGGTTCTGAAACATGACTGCAGTTGAGAAGTAGATGAACAACCAGAACTTTCCGCCAGAGTTTATAGCTGGTGAACACGAATAAGATGATGATATATATGAAGAAAAATGACAATGAATTATTGCATGTTACCGCCATGGTTCTCCATACGATCACCAGATTCACGAATCAAGCCAGTGTTCTTGTCCTCGCCCAGGCCTTGTAGCTGAGCCATATTTACCCCTGTGTCTTCTCTTTACACTGTCACTTGAAGTGTATCACTTGTCATCAGGTTTTCGAATTTCTTCATCTTGATGTCCATGACTTGTGGCGTTGGTAGTCATGTCTATATTCATACACTCGTGTACCTTCAGTCAACTGTGATACAGATGATCCTCTATGCAATGATGGAAACTGCTCAACATCTTCTCTCTCGTTCTCCTTCTGCCCCTCTTCCCCTCCAACTGTCCAACTGTCAGATGTACATCAGTTTTCTGCTTCTCATGATTAGATTAGTTGCGTATCCTTTACAGGACGTTGCAGGATCAACCCCAACAGCCCCTGGCAGTTGTGTAGTTTATCTAGGCAATTTTACGTCTAGTAGTTTGCCATTGCTTTCTGCTTCTCATGGCGTGACCAAATAATGTAGTCTCGTTCTGGTGTGGACAGTCAGTTATCTTCTTAAGCATATTTCTTTCAAAGATATCTTCCGTAGTCGTTTTTATCTGTCCAAGGTATTCCTACCATTCGTCTATAAAACCGCGTCTCCGCCGATTCCAAATAATTTTTTTTCTTCCGAATTTATCTTATTCTGAAACCGGTCCAACATATTGACCGTGGACTAATATCTTAGGTTGCAATCTCCGCCTGCCACTTGGAGAACCCTGTCACCTATAAAAGTGAGAAGGGGCAGTTTGATTGTTTATTACACTTTGCGTCCTTTTTAGGACGACATTTTTCTTTATTTGAAGCCCTACTCTGGCTCTTGCCAGAGGTAGCAATATAGCCTGGCCATAAATATGGCCTAAAGGCTGAACGCGGTTTCTGGGACCTCTCCACGGTGATCCTCACCCACATGGTGGCACATTGTGTCATCGGGTGTTTATCGCTTGTGTGATGTCCTGGTGGGGTATAAAGTCAGTCAGTCAGTTTGATTGTTAAAGGGAGCAGTTCGAAAATGTTCTCGTCCAGAGCTTAAGTTACTAAGGCAGGAGGAGAGGGGATGGGTGGCTATGTGAATTGTAGAAAGGCTTAGGTTGGGCAGAGCCCCCCCCCCCCCCCCCCCAAAAAAAAAAAATAGTTATGAAATACTGGTATAATCATTTCTCTGTCTTAGCTCTTGTTGCGCGCAGCGTGTAAGAATTCTTTGTCTAACCTCCAGTTTTATAACTATCACACTACGTGTTCCCCACATTCATAAAACGCGTCTATTACTTCACCTTTTGTTCTTTGTCTCCGCGATACATCTTCAAAAAAACAAAAAAAACGTTAACTATCATAGGAGTAAACAGTCTTTTTTGCTCAGTTGTCAGGTATGTGGAGCTTAAGCCCCAGGTAATAAAATTATGGTTCATCTATTATTTTCACACATTCAGTTTCCCTCATAATACCACTTTCATGCATATATATATATATATATATATATATATATATATATATATATATATATATATATATATATATATATATATATATATGTGTGTGTGTGTGTGTGTGTGTGTGTATGTGTGTGTGTGTGTGTGTGTGTGTGTGTGCTATATGTGTGTATGTACAGTTTATAATTCGCTGACCCAGATCATTGATCTATGTATGACCGATAATTATACTTGTACAATAATTATACATTTCAACCATGCCACAAGCTCCACTTTGGCGCTATTGTTAACATTCGGCTTATTTTTTGGTTAATTCGACTGCCTAATTCTCTCCCTGGTGACCTAGTTACAATGTCGTACTAGTGAATAAAAAGTGAATATTATTTATTTAAAATTATTTCAGTTTTTAAAATTATTTTATGTCTTAGGCTTACTTATCAATTCTCTTTGTGAGTTAACTTCTTTCGAAATATCTTTATTCCCTTTTTATCTGCCCAGGTTTTCGTGCGTTGTTCTTTTATAAAAACCCAACTCTGCTGCAACTTCCAAATGGTGGTCCCAAAGGACTTTGTCTTATCAAAGCGCTGTCCCTTACGAGATACGCCTGGCCAGATTAGAAGGGGCATGAACCCGGAGGTTTGAGGTTTGAACAAATTATCTACATTATAGCGCACGGGTAGTAATCCATAAGTGCTCCGTTCTATTTCTGACTCAAGTCTGAGTCCGAAGAAGTTTAGCGCAGTGCACGGGCTCTGTAGCACCGGCGAGGGTTCTGACATAGTTTTGGTAGATTTGGGACTCTAAATTTTGCCCTTTTTAGACTACTCTTTTCTATTTCCAACTGCCAACGGATTTTGTACGTGCGCATTAATATGCGCAACAATACACACGGGCGTCCAATCTTACTACCCAGAGACCAGGGGGAAATTACTACAAATTCACGTGAAAAAATCCCAGCCTTCACCGGGACCTGAACCCGGGACCTCTAGCACTAGAGGCGGACACATGCCTCAAGACCACCTCCCCCCCCCCCCCCCCCAATAAACCAAGAGTATAACATCAAAAATTAGAAGGACAGGAGAAACAGACTCGGACACAGGAAAGGATCGAGCGGTCTGTCTTGGAGGGAAAAAGGACTTAAGTCAAAGAACTGGCACAAATACCAGAATCTTAACCACGAAAGTGGCGCAAATAAACTAGACCACAAATATAACCAGAGACTGTTAGCAGCTTCGGCTAGCTAACAGCAGGTTGAATGTGGTCGAGTTTGTTTGTTTATTATTAATATTATTGTTTTTTAAACTTGCTTGGACGGACTTCCAAATGATTGTTTAATAAATAGATTGATGGTTGTTGGTCCATTTCGGTACAACTGATTTAGCTCTGCGAAGCAGCTGAGTGCTTCCCAACCCATCTAAATGGACACAAATAGATTCCAGTCTCACACACCTCGTTTCATTTGTTCTCCAAGTGGGTTCCGGGATCCCATTGTGGCGAGAGACAAATAGACACTGCCCTAACCTATAAAACATGTCGTAAAAGTCGACTATTTAGGGTTCTTTCGACGTCAAAGTACATCTGCACATAAGGCTAGCAACCAACATTCTGCTTACAAAAAAGACAAATCTGTAAAACGGATGTGCACGCTAAACTCAAGTTCTTAAATAAGACTAAATTCCTGAAGTGAGAGAACAACAAGAACTTTCCACGTGCAGGATATGGAGGCAGTGGGTCTGTTTTCTCCTCTTACCCCCCCCCCCCCCTGCCCTGTCCATGCTCATCTTCTCTCCCCCTCCTCCCCCCCCCCCCCCACTCCACACCCCCCCCCCCCCAACACTAGCAAATGGGACCGAAGCTCACAAGTTGAGAAGAAAACAAATTTCAGTCGGTTTTACTGAGTATGTTTTTATTTCGGGTTTCCTGAAAGTACGTCAGACAATAATGTTTCTCCTCATACCATGTATTATTTGCTTTGTTTGCAGGTTTTGAACTGTACCCCGCCACTTTTACCTCTTGCGAGCATACACCCTTGCCAAGTGCCGGAAATAGACCTAGTGAATTGAGGGTCCATTGGATTAATCTAATTCTGCCGTGAGTATTACATTGACATTTTTGTTTTCTTTTTTTAGTACTGCTCTGTTGAATTAGGTTCTACTTGTAGCCATCGACAAGTACTAAAGTTTGGCCATGTTCTACTCCACATTTTGTTGTCTTCTATTGTTATGTGTTATCCTGTTTTTTGCTCTAATTTATTACATCTATTCAATTCTACTAAACATTTTCTATTTTTAATGTTCATTTTGTTGTCTGTTTCTTCGTTCCATCTTTCTGCATATTTCTCATCCTTCTCTTCATCTCCTCTTGCGCCTTATTATTTTTTGTCTTCATTATCACCATCATCTTCTTCTTCTCCTCGTAGTCGTTATTTTATTATTCCACATTGAGACCTCAGCCTGAATTTATTTTAGAACAGCAGCAGTTGATTTGATCTGTTGATACTGCCATAGGGTTGGCCCTCATAGTGTGGTAGCTAGGGCCAGCATAGTTGTGTTTCGTTTCCAGCTTTTGTAGACACTTTGCAGAAAATGTTTAGCCACTGGTTTACCAACACCAAAGCCGCGTTCATCAGTTTCTCATTGCAGTCTCAAGTAGATGGACTGGTCTAAAGAAAAACTTTGACAAGGTCTGGAAAGAAGGTCTCATAAAGAAACGGAGAAACTACAAAGTGAATAGAAATATGTATAGATGGGTGAAAGTAAATTTGTATAACAGAAGAGCCCGAGTACAGATAGACGGGACTCATAAGCAAGAGAGTCTTGCTGACCAGTGGTGTCCGCCAAGGTGGTGTCCTGTCCCCTACACTGTTTCAGGACTATATCAACCACCTAATAAATGCTGCGATATGTGCTGACGACTTGGTACTCTGATGCATAAATAAATATGCAACAGTGGCCACTAGACTGCTACACAGATCCATATATGTAGTGGCGGCATGGGCTGATAAATGGTATGTCAGCATCCACATAGGCAAATGTAGCACCACCCTCTTCACCCTCTCCCCAAAAGAAAAATCAGGCGTCATTCAGATCAATGGCATACAACTAAAAGAGGACAAGGAGCCCACATATCTCAAAGTGACATCTGATGATAGCTTAACATAAAGAAAAATCATCAACAAGGCAGCAACCTCAGCCAGAAAGAAGACAGCTATCCTGAGAAAACTCAGGGGTAAACGACAGCTCAGCATCCAAAACCACACTAAAAAGGTTAGACAATGAGCAAAATCAGGTACTCAGAGTCGTAACAGGCGGGATGAAATCAACACCTTTAGCTGTGACGGAGAAGATGGCGATGACCCAAATAAAGTCAGAACGCAGAGATATCAAGATACTAAGACAAACAGACAAGCAGAATAGTTTCTTAGATTTCTTGAAAACCCTGTGAAAGAAAGATTCCGAAATCTAGCAATGGGCCGACTAAAAAGAAGCTGTTTCATTCACAAGGTCATACTACTCTGCTGTCAAACCACTATCTACCTGCAAATGGTATTCCAGACTAGATTCCCTAGAGAGAGGATTGTATGTTGCCAATACACATCCAGACAGAAGTGAAAGGAGTATTCGACAAGGAAGAAACAAAACAGCGTGCAAAGTAAAACAGTCACCTTCAGTCTACTTGATGCCATATACCCATAGGATCTTTGGATTCGTGTCTACGGGGATGGGTCAGCACAAAACGCAAGCAGAAATGGAGGAGCAGGTGTGTACATTGAGCATCAAAATAACAGATACATACATCCAAAATACCAACAGTAAAGCACGGTCCATCCATGGTGCAGAAGTTCAAGCCATAAAAAATCAGCAGAGAAACTGTTAAATATGTGTCATATTTCACAAACCGTGGTAATCCTGACAGATGCAAGAGCAGTACTTCAGGCACTCGAATCTGGAAAATTACCTGGTATACGAACACTACTATCCAAACTAGACAACCGGTGTAGGGTAACTATGCAACGGATACCATTCTACTGTGGAGTTCCCGGAAAGGAGAGAGCTGATAAACTAGCTAAAAGAGTCCAAATGAAGAATCTTTTTTCAACAGAAGAAGAGAATAATCGAATAAACCAGAAAGCCACCAAAACCGGCACAAGATGATTACAACATTATGGACAGACCAGAGCAAGTTATTATCCCTCGCCTTAGAACAGGACACAACCGACTTCGCAGCCACATGCACACACAATTTAAGATTGGCGAATAAGTCATGTGCACATAGGGATTGGCAACTAAGACAATGGATCACATCCTCCAAGACTGTCCAAATTCAACATTTCCTGACAAAACTCCGGCCAAGAGAAACACCGGTGCAAGCCAAACGTTATGTGTCGCTGAATGAATTACAAAAGACAGTGAAGTTCATATTAGAGACAATATTGCATATGCAGATATTCTGTTTCAAGCTAAGAAGAAGAAGAAGAAGAAGAAGAAGAAGAAGAAGAAGAAGAAGAAGAAGAAGAAGAAGAAGAAGAAGAAGAAGAAGAAGAAGAAGAAGAGGAAGAAGAAGAAGAAGAAGAAGAAGAAGAAGAAGAAGAAGAAGAAGAAGAAGAAGAAGAAGAAGAAGAAGAAGAAGAAGAAGAAGAAGAAGAAGAAGAAGAAGAAGAAGAAGAAGAAGAAGAAGAAGAAGAAAAAGAAGAAGAAAAAGAAGAAGAAGAAAAAGAAGAAGTCTTACATATAATCTTGTCTTGTTGCATTCTTACTAGGCCAGCAACGTTTTTCTCTTGTCTTTCAAGGTCTGGTTGCAACCTTTTGGTTAGCGTTAAACAGCGTCACGAATTTTAAAAAATACACAACAAACTGTCATAACAATGCAGGAAACGAATGGTGCAATGTTATTGACGATACTACAATAATTGTTATAAAAATGTGTTTCGTAATCTGCTCTTGTTTGTCTAACCAGAATTTTCACGCGTGGGTTACATGTAAAAATAGTACGCGGTTGCTTAACTTCAAAATAAAGGTCACGGGGACTCGAAACAAATCATTATTTTGCTAATTCCCAAAAAAGCATTTTAACAGCCGAGACAGGAGCACGTACTCCTTCACAAAGCTCTGGCTAAAGAGTTTTTATTCAATGCGGCCTTGGTAGAATATTTAGAGTCGGTTGTATGGTGTGTATGTGTGTCTGTCTGTTTTATCGTTGGCATCTTTATGAACAGCATTGTTCATTATTCATTTAAATATCATCTTCATCACACATTGAATATGACCCTAAGTCCTTCGATTTCCTCCTAAGTATGACTGAATGTTTTTAGACTAACAACTCCTATTCTATTCTGGGTAATGTAACGACAGATGGCTCCCGCATGGTATGCAGAGACAATCATGTGTGGAGCCAATGGTATCACCAATGATAAAACAAAATTATGGCGCTCTATTAGGCATATCCTGCGAAGTTGAGAAAGCGAGGGGTAGTGAGGCGGGTGGCAAGGTCAGAGCACGTTTTTATAAAGGTAATTCAATGTGCTCACTGGTACTTCTCAAATTCGCCTCCGACTCCCTGAGCTTGATAGGTACCAAGGGTTATCAGTGCTGTCATATAGTTCATTGGTAATACACTCAAAGCACATTAACACTGCAATCACAGCCATGACAAGACGAACAAAGTGTATCAGAATGGTGTCACAATCTATACGAGATCGCCTGATGTAGATACATGGTGAACGCTGGTACTTTTAATAACTGTTTTATTCTATCATTTCTACATCGTTCTAAATAATTCAACAGATTATCTAATCTAAATAACTAAAACCACTATTCATGCAGCTTGGCCACGCTGCAGTTGTCCAGACCGTCCAGTAGGAAGTCCAGTCGACGACTGTCCCCAGCCCGTCCACAACCCGAGCTTACTTTTCCTTACTTCAGGCGGCTCACGGGGCCTCTGTGGCCCGTCTGCATAACAATCACACATTTAAAGCTTTGAAAGTATTTTCACATTTCGGAACTATCCAAGATTTAAAAAAAACTGTTTTCAGTTCTTTTTGGCAAAGTAGAATACTCAAAATTGTAAAACTATAAATGGTGGTCCAACGGACGGTATGTGGAAAAGCTCGCTCTCCTACGAGATACGCCTGGCCAAATCAGAGAGAGATGACACCAAGAGGAAACACCAGATAAGAAAAGAAAAGAGACGAACAGCTAACAACAGGGTGGGGGACGAGCGGTCTGACTCAGAAGGAAGCATCAAGCCCAGAAATGGCGCAATACTAGAATTTAGTCACGAAAGTGACACAAATAACCCAGACCACAAATATAGGCGGAGACTGTTAGAAGCCTCGGCTAGCTAGCAGCAGTCTGAAAGTGGTCGACCTTTTCATTTTTTTTACCAAAAGGACTTGGACTTAGACTTGCTTTGAACACAGTCCCACATTCTCCCATCTCCACCCCTACTCCGATCATGACAAGGACGGTGATTGCCATTTCTGCTTTACAGAAAACGGGTCACTTCATTTCATAGTTGCTGCGTTCCTGAGTGCCTACAAAAACTACACATAGTGTCTATTACTGTCCTTTTTGCAATTAATGACATAGACTGCTGCCTCAGCAAAGCTAAGAGCACAAACACACACACACACACACACTCACTCACACACACACACATACACACACTGAGTTCACAAAGCAGCTGTCAGAAGTGGCAGTACCAATAGTCCGGCACTAGAAATGCAGCTCATCGTTGTTACAAGCAGCAGTTACAACCGCACACGCACTTAATCGAATAAGGCACCACCAGTTCTGTGACTACAGGCCCCTCGCCACATTCTGAGCCTGCAACATAAACCACGCTCAGAACAGTTACAAACTCTTCAGATGTTACTGGGACTGACAAGTGTTTCACAAGTTTTTAAATGAAACATTAAAGAACATTTTGGGGGATCTCCACTGGCACAACGACGGAGCAGTTTGGGGGGGGGGGGCAGAGCAAAAATGGGGGGGGGGGCGGCCGAAGGAGCAGTTACGAGGCGATGGGGCAGTTATGGGGGCGATGGAGCAGTTAGGGGGTGATGGAGCAGTTATGGGGAGCGATGGGGCAGTTAGGGGGCGATGGAGCAGTTATGGGGGCGATGGGGCAGTTATGGGGGGGGGGGGATTGAACAGTTATGGGGGACGATAAAGGAGTTGGGGGGCAATGGAGCAGTTAGGTGGCGATGGGGCAGTTATGGGGGCGATGGAGCAGTTATGGGGGCGATGGAGCAGTTATAGGGGCCATGGAGCAGTTATGGGGGCGATGGAGCAGTTATGGGGGCAATGGAGCAGTTAGGGGGCGATGGTGCAGTTATGGGGGCGATGAAGCATTTATGGGGTCGGGGGGTGATGGAGCAGTTATGGGGTGGGATGTGGTGGAGCAGTTATGGGGGGATGGTGGAGCAGTTATGGGGGGGGGGGTTGATGGAGCAGTTATGAGGGCGATGCAGCAGTTATGGAGGGGGGTGATGGAGCAGTTATGGGGGCGATGGAGCAGTTATGGGGGCGATGGAGCAGTTATAGGGGGGGGGGGCCATGGAGCAGTTATGGGGGCTATTTATGGGGTCGGGGGGTGATGGAGCAGTTATGGGGTGGGATGTGGTGGAGCAGTTATGGGGGGATGGTGGAGCAGTTATGGGGGGGGGTGATGGAGCAGTTATGGGGGCGATGCAGCAGTTATGGAGGGGGTGATGGAGCAGTTATGGGGGCTATGGGGCAGTTATGGGGGTGATGGGGCAGTTATGGGGGTGATGAGGCAGTTATCGGGGCGATGGAGCAGTTATGGGGGCGATGGAGCAGTTATAGGGGCGATGGAGCAGTTATGGGGGCGATGCAGCAGTTATGGGGGGGGGGACGATGGAGCAGTTATGGGGGCGATGGAACAGTTATGGGGGCGATGGAGCAGTAAGGGGGTGATGGGGCATTTATAGGGGTGATGGAGCAGTTATGTGGTGGGGGTGATGGAGCAGATATGGGAGGTGATGGAGCAGTTATGGGGGGGGGGGGTGATGGAGCAGTTATAGGGGCAATGCAGCAGTTATGGGGGGGGCGGTAATGGAGCAGTTATGGGGGCAATGGGGCAGTTATGGGGGCGATAGAGCAGTTATGGGGGGGGGGATAGAGCTGTTATGGGGGCGATGGAGTAGTTATGGGGGCGATGGAGCAGTTATGGGGGCTATGGAGCAGTTATGGGAGGTGGCGATGGAGCAGTTATTGGGGGGGGGGGGGGCGGGAGTGATGGAGTAGTTATGGGTCGATGGAGCAGTTTTGGGGCGATGGAGCAGTTATGGGGCGATGGAACAGTTATGGAGGGGGGGGCGATGGAGCAGTTATGGAGGCAATGGAACAGTTATGGGGGCGATGGAGCAGTTATGGGGGGGGGGGCGATGGAGCAGTTATGGGGGCGATTGAGCAGTTATGGGGACGATAGAGCAGTTATGGGGGCGATGGAGCAGTTATGGGGGCGATGGAGCAGTTATAGCGGGTGGGGGCGATAAAGCAGTTATGGGGGCTATGGAGCAGTTATGGGGGCTATGGAGCAGTTATGGGGGGTGGCGATGGAGCAGTTATGGGGGGGGGGAGTGATGGAGCAGTTATGGGTCGATGGAGCAGTTATGGGGGGGGGTGATGGAGCAGTTATGGGGGCGATGGAGCAGTTATGGGGGCGATGGGGCAGTTATGGGGGGGGGGGCGATGGGGCAGTTATTGGGGGGGGGGGGCGATTGAGCAGTTATATGGGCGATGGGGCAGTTATTGGGGGGGGGGGGCGATGGGGGCAGTTATAGGGGTAATGGGGCAGTTATGGAGGGCGATGGGGCAGTGTTGGGGGCAATAGGGCAGTTTTGGGGGTAATGGTGCAGGTATGGGGGTAATGGGGCAGTTATGGGGGCGATGGGGCAGTTATGGGGGCGATAGGGCAGTTATGGGGGCGATAGGGCAGTTATGGGGGTAATGTGGCAGTTATGGGGGGGGGGGCGATGGAGCAGTTATGGGGGCGATGGGGCAGTTATGGGATCGATGGGGCAGTTATGGGGGGGGGGCGATAGGGCAGTTATGGGGGCGATGGAGCAGTTATGGGGGCGATGAAGCTTATGAATAAGCTTCGGTTTTTTTTTTCTGTACACCCCGTCCCAACCCCCCCCCCCCCTTTTTTTTGTCTTCCCCACTTCATAACATTTGCCCGACACTTGTATTTAGCAACCCCCCACCCCCTTTTTTTTTTTCAACCTACCCCTTTTTTTCAATTTAACTCCTCCCCCCCCCCCCACCCCCTTTTTTAAAAAGGGGATAGCTTCCTCGTCACCCAGACGATATCGTCTCGTCTTTCTTCATAACACAGCGTGATTGTGCACAATACTAACGGAAGCTAGGGAAAATATACATGGCGACAACACAGGCTAAATCTGTAGGCCTGAAAGCATGCATGGCTCACAACGGTGTTTGAATTCCTGATAAACTGACAACGTATTTGTCTCTGTAGCTATATAAATAATGGTCCGAGAATTTGTCGAGTGAGGCGCCAGGGTCGTAGAATCGCGCGTAACCAGACTACGATAATGTAATGGATTTTCAAAGAAATATTTCCCCTAGGAAAATGTACGTAAGTAAAATAGTTTTATGGAATCTTTTTTGTGCCACAGCGGAAATACGATGAAGTTTTGTGAGTTCTAAGCGCCAGTTTGACCTGGAGATGAATATCTCTGGTATTTTTAGGCATATATCACATGTTGTCTCATTATCCGAGATCTTTTCTTAGGGTTTGAATGCAGTGTTGCCACTTTTCTTTGATAAAAAAACATCCAAAACGGAGTCGAATAATTTCTCAAAACATCTAAATTTGCGTGGAAAACATTTAGAAAAAAACATCCAAATGGAAAGAGTCACAAATTACAAAGCAATTGATGTGACTTAACCTATAGAATCAGGTCCTCATCTTTACTGAAGTCTGCCTTAGAAGATTCACAGGATAAACTTAACTTGAATGATGAAGTTGACGCTTTAGATCCAAAATGACTCTGGTATGCTTTTGCTGTTCCAATTTCTTTCAATACCCAGTCAGGGAGCTGATCCTAGGTCGACCCAGCCTTGAGTGGGTACCGGGTGCAATCCCGGGAAGTAGAGGCGGCCGGCGTGATGCTGACCACATCACCCATCTTGTGCCGTTGGTCTATAAAAATATAGGTCTAGCCCTATATGCCCTATACGCCTAAAGGCGTGGAAAGGGTCCTTTACTTTACTTTTTTTTACAGGGAGCTGATAAGCGGAACAGCCTTTTCCTAATTTTATCAGGCCGAATTTTATTGTCAGATAGCATTTAAGAGGTCAAATTCCATCCTGTTTCTTAGGTTAGATTTGATAAATTCACTCCAAATGAAAAAAATCTAGAGAACATCTACCATCTAAACGTCAAAAATGCCATAAAAATGCAATGAAAACATCTAAATCTGGATGTAAAACATCCAAAGTGGCAAGACTTTGAATATTTATGATTACTGACTGTGAACTCTGACGGAAGGTCCTGACAGTCTGTCTGCTTCCGGACTTTGACTTGCTGCAAAGCACCAGTTTTTCTTGTGAATCCGTTTTACAGACCTGATTTATTTGTGTGCAAACTGTTGATTCTTCACCGCTCAGGCAAATGTACACCGACTTCGAAGAAATTGCTCTTTATTAACGGTGCTTTTATAACCCAGTTTGGAAGCCGCCGTGGTGCAGCGGCTAGATGCTCAATTGTTAATGGAAAGGTCGTAGGTTCGGGTCTTGGCGGAGACGGACTTTTTTTCAAAAATGACCTTTGCTTCCAGATCGACCTAGCCTTAAATGAGTATCCGGTAAAGTCCTGGGAAGTAAAGCCAGCCCGCTTGATGCTGACCACATAGCCCACTAAGTTCGTTTCACGGCTGCGTCGTTCAGTTACCCTGTAAAATTTTTACTCAGACGCCTGAGGATCGTTGCTGGAGCTAGGGAGTTTGTTCTTTTGGGCAGCGCTGTCGACAGGCAGCCAGCGATTATTGATCGAGCCAAAACTGGATAAAAGCTAGTGGACTTAATCCTTTACTTTTACGTAGTCTATCTGGGATGCCCAGTCCGCTGGTTTTCTGTGCTACTGACTCTCATTACCACTCCAACACAACACTAGGGGGCAAACCTTTAAAAGGCAGTCGTCATCATCAAGCCCCTTGTTGACTGATGTGGGCGATCATGCCTCTCCACGATCTAGTGGTCGCAACATGTTCCAATTTCTTCTTATAGCATGACCTAAAAAAAAGTTAGGACTTTCTCTTTCTGATGTTTGTGATAAGTTGGCTTTAAGCCCTCGCCACTTTCTAAACAGCTGGGTTGATCTTTTTCGGCTGTTCAAGGAATTGTAAGGATTCTTCTGCAAAACCACAATTTCAGGGCCTCAAGAAATTGTTTGACTTGTTTATTAATTGTCCAGGATTCACAGCCGTATGTTAAAACTAGCTCTCTATAGCATGCGAGAATTCTTGTCCTATCCTCCAGTGACATGGAGGTTAGGAAAAGAATACTTATGCGTATTTTGTCTGGGGTGCCCAAGCCCTCGCTGGCTGTTATTCCTACACCAATTCAACCTTTGAGGCTACATATAAAAATCAACAGGAAAATAAAATAAAGCAAATACAGAATAGACACTTGAGAACAAGGTAACGCAAGAGGCGCCATCTTAAATAAAAGAACAATCGCATACATAACTTATCTCAGGAACAACTGGCAGGACGTGGACGCAAAATTGTTTCCACAAATAGAACCACGGTAACAGACAGCAACAGACTACGTCATTCAGAGGCGTCGACGCAAAGCAAAAATTAGGCGGGTGACGGAGCGAATCTTAGTACTCCTCTAATACATTTTCTCAGGGGCAGGAATCAAGTCGTCTTAGCTGTAGGTCACAATAATAATAATAATAATAATAATAATAATAATAATAATAATAATAATAATAATAGTAACAATATTAATAATAATAATACCAGTAACAATAATGTGCCGAATGGTCATCATCATCATCGTCAGTTTTAATCTTTTGTTCATAAGCGACGTGAAGAAGAACAGTTTGTGCGATCCATTGCTAAATGAGCAACAATTGATATTGTCATTATGTATAGATGTGTAAAAGCATTTGTAATGTCCTCAATCCTTTTCTCCCAGGACGATCTTTGACATTATATCTTCTCAAGTGAATCGCCTGCTTTGTTAGTTGGTGTGGCTGCTTTATTGCTAGATGACTAAAGCATTTGATCTTCTGTTTCTCAGTGAATTCGCTGCATGATGTTGTTCCTACAGTCTGTCTAAAAATATTATTTCTAACTTTGTCTCGGATGGTTAAGTTGGCGGCTTTTTTCAGGCATCGCATTTCACAAGTTTTAATTTTACCTTGGTTATACCTTAATAATGTCCAATTCTAGTAGCACTTTGTTGGTTTGAATCTTCTTTTTCTTCTTCTTCTTCTTAAAGTCCATGTCGTGGTAGTTATGTCTATCAAGAATCTTTCAGCCAATTCTGACACAGATGATCCTTCACGCCATGATGGCAGACTGTCCAGCATCTTTTCTTTCAGTCTCCCTCTGCCTCTCCTCCCCTCCAACTTTCCTACTGTCACGATGTCCTCTAGTTTTCTCCTTCTCATCACATGGCCAAATAATGTAGATTATCTTTTTTCTGATGTGGGCAATCAGTTCTCTTCGTGAGTGTGACGTGACGGGTGGATTAAATGTTTATAATGTTGAGTAGGGATGTTCCTCTCAACACATTCTTTCCACCAAATTAACCGAACTAAAATCTGAGCTATGTTGCTCTCAGACAAAGTCCTGGATACCCAAGAAAACAGCCATATTGGCTCGTTAAGTACATTAACATTAGCTGAACTTGGTACCCACAAGAGAAGGCAAGGAATTTTAGATGTCTATAGCATTTTACTTAATGAATTATTAGACAGGGCAAATGATTCCTCCGTCATCTACCTTCTCCCGGTGTTATTATTAATAATTAAAGAATTATTAAATTATTTGAGCTCCCACCAAATGTACTTCTATCTATCAGTTTAGAAAACAGGTAAGATTGAATACACTTGGAATTTAACAAACGATGTAGTATAAAACTTGACATACAGCTTTATTTTCTAACAATCAGTTAATTGACATACCTAGTTTGTTGTGTTTACACAAACAGTGACTAGCTAAAGTTATGATAGTAATGGGTTGTTTCAGCGCGAGAACAGCACCTGGGATTAGAGTGGTGTGATGAAGGTGATAAAGTATGAACAATTTATGAACATAACTTTCATAGAACCTCTGACAGCCGTGAGCACTGTCAAGCTCTTCCTTCTCTTCCAGCTTCTTCCCTGCTTGTTTCTCCTCCTCGCTCCCACCTCGTTCCCAGCTTGCCGAGTCTAACACAATGTAGTCTCTTTCATGGACTGATCGTCACATGGGAGCTGTAATCATGGAAACAAAACACATACGTGTAGTATCTTGACTTACACTAAGAATACTTGTATCGAAATTATTGTACATATAATAATAATAAATATATCCCATCACTCCTCCTCATATTCCACATCCTCTCCAGTCTAGTCTGAAGGTCTTTTGTCTTACATGGGCGTCACATATCCTGCCTTCCTCTCTCATGCTATGTCATGATAGTTGACTCTCTAAGTCTGTTGTCCGTCATCATTCAGACTTCCAACTGGCTGACATTGATTTGACATAAACATGTGGCGCAAGTTATGTGCTGAACACGCAAACAATTTATATGTGCACGCTGTCCTGAATATTATCTTTCAGTGACCGTGAATTCTATACACCCATCATTCTTCCCCTGGGGTTATAAATCCCCTGTTTAGGTGAACACATTAAGTGAGCACATGGTGGGAACACAAAACGTAGCAGCATCCCTGCACATATTTTGGCATCATTTCCCACAGTCCAAACTCATATTTTGGCTGATCATGGAAACAATATAATTACATTTCATTATAGCAAATGTCATTGTTCACATCTTATTTTATACACATGAAAACATACACTGAAAAACATGTGACACAAACATACAAGAAATAGGAATAGTTTAGCAGTTCCCTAACTGAGATACTGAATACTCACAAAGAACTATTTCAAGCAGAATGTGCAGACAAATTAGGAAAAGGTAGTATAGACTAAGCTTAACTCCCTAACCTATGTATACAAGATTAAAATTAATATTTTCTCTTACCTGGGAACTTTCCATCAATCGCCAAAACAGAATGCGACCGTAAAATTACCTTCACGTCGATCTGTGTTTGTTTGCCGGCAGGCTGCGATTAATGACGGGATTTCCCAAGCTCGCAGTATAAGTATCAATCTATTGTCCAAATTAAACTCCTCCCTTTCCTCGGTTCTACCCAACCCTCAAGACGATGACTTAAGCCCCGCCTCCGGAGTACTTATCAGTGACCCAATCTAGTTTACACCGAATCTAACTAGCCGGTGTGAAAACGGTCCGTGAAGCCAGTGTGTTTACTACTTGACCCAGATCAAACATTCCTAATTGCCAAACACCTGTTCTGCCAAGAATTACACTGACTTGCGAAACTCCGACCTCTGGGCTCCACAATGTCTAGCGTCCACTCAATTTCTACAGTCTGGTCTTACTTTCCTATCGTCAGGAGATAACATTTTGACACTGGCGTGTGAAAGGAAATTCTCTAGCCCCGGTGTAATTGCGTAACATTACCCAAGACTCAGTCGCTTTGTCTGGACTAAGTACTGGAAACGTTTAAATCAATACGGTTTAAAGTAACATTTGGTTTAAGGGCATAGTCTCTTGTCTCTCAATAACCAGAAGAACTTATTACAAGTACTAACTTCTGGAATCACTGAGATCGTTTCGTGACAGTGAGTCAGATCCTTTCAAGACATCTTCGTTTCTCTTGTTATCTGTCCAGTGTAATCCTAATCTCGAGGCTTATAATTATCTGTGTAGGCCCTAATAACGGTGTCAATTGGTATATAAGTGCACTGTCTCGATGGTGTCGTGTTCTATCTAACGATCTAGTCTTCTGAGAGTATACTTCCCGGATATTTCAATTCTTCAATCAGGTGCCTTCTCCACAGTGATGGTTGGCTATAATGGATCTTCAACACACCCTGTCTCTTGTCCTGGTTGTACACTCTCAAAGTGCTACCAGTCCATCTCTTGATGTTGTCCTCCCACTTGTACCGTTGCCTAACTGAATGCTTCCGGTCGAAATGGACGCTAGGCGGGGGGCACTGTTTGAAGCCAAGGCAAGATTTTTGCTTCTGCCGGACGGTGGCCGATGCATTTTTGTTCCATTTGTTGATTAGATATAGTTTCGTCGCCCAGCTTCTGAGTTGAATGCATGGCGTGAGCTGCGGATTTCTTTTTGAATGTTTTTTCGACTGTAACCAACGTGGTGGTGTGAACTGTAGATTCAGAAAATGGCGCGATGCCTGTTGTCGCAATTTTGGTAGTGCCCGTATGTGATTAAAATTGATCGCGTGGGCAACTGCAGATCTGTTGGTGACTTCTGCTACCATCAATAATGAACTGCATTTCTAATGTCGGACTGTTTGTGTTAGCACTTCGGGTGGCTACCGTATGCTTTAATGCGAGTCTATGCTAGATATGCTGAGACATCAGTCTGTCAATCTTTCCACAAGGGACTGTGATAAACATTCTTTGTGGTTTTTCGTTGGCACAGGTGCGGAGCAAAGATGGGGTGGCCCGTTTGCTATGAAGCTGAAACTAAGACTACCAGACTACCTATTAAATTCTTTAACCTGCTTCGGTTTCTGTGTTTTCGTGTGTGTTTAACATTAGTCAATTTAAATAAGGAGGACATGTTTAGCAGAGCAGTAGGGAACTTATTTGTTGAACTGACATTGCTCAAGAATTATGGAGGAAATTAAGAGGCGCTGTAAATTTCAGAAACCACAGAATAAATGCTGAATGGTCAATAATTACATTGATTTATTGTAAATAATTTCTTTTTCATAACAGTCGAAAGATGCAAGCTCCAGAGGAAAGTTCTATTTGTTCGTCCACTTCTATACTTTTGTCTTTTTCTAGAAAATGAATTTTGTGTGCACATTACTTTTACACAGCTTGCTTATATGTAAACAGATTGTATACACCCGAAACACCTCTAATTAGCTGACTTTTACGACATGCTTGTTAGGGGGCAGAGGTTCATCCCGGAGCCCACAAAGGGAACTTTTGAATAATGCGAAATGTCTGAAAACATTCTTCTTCTTCTTCTTCTTCTTCTTCTTCTTCTTCTTCTTCTTCTTCTTCTTCTTCTTCTTCTTCTTCTTCTTCTTCTTCTTCTTCTTCTTCTTCTTCTGCTGCTGCTGCTGCTGCTGCTGCTGCTGCTGCTTCTTCATTTCCTCTTCAACCTGTTTCAAGTGTCAAGTGAGGTATATGGTTCTTCTTTTTTCTTTACTGGCAGCCTAGAAAATAAACACATCATACTGCAGTAGAGTTTCTCTGATTGTATCTGTCCATATAGTTCTTGGTCTACCTGGTACTCTAAGTCCTTCTTCTCTCTTAGTGTATACCTTGCATAGTATGTCATTTCCTCTAAATGGACAAACCATGTGAATTTAGAATTGTTTCCTGTCGACTTTTTCTCTTATGGCCTCATTCCTGATTTAACCTCTTCTGGTAACTCTTGGGTGCTTTAATAATATCCTAATCCAGATGACATCACAGGACAGTCCAACATTTTAGAGAGTGGTAAGACTAGGTTTTCCCGGCTTTCTGCTACTTTTACCGACCCCAAAACATCTAGAACTGGTCTTAACCCAACCCACCTACCTCCCAGGAGACAGTGCAGCCTAAGTCCCACGACTGCATGCAGCCTATCTACCACCCCAGAAATATTAGACTGTCCTGTGACCTGTGGATTTCCCTTGTTTGGGGTAGGATATTAATAAAGCACCCACTCTCGCAACCCTTCTCGGGCATCTTATTTCCCTGGTAACTAATTGTATTTTGTTAAATACTTAAAAAAGATAACTGTTAGACATATTTGCGGGAGTGAGGGGCGCTTAACTATATTTTGGCATCCGGGGGCGGGGAGGGGGGGGGCTCTGCAAAAACCCGAGCTCCCGGCCGAAGGCGCTGCTGGAAGGAGCCACAGTACAATAGGAATAAGAAAATTATTACCCAAAACTAGAACCAAAACAAACAAATTACTACAATTGGTTTTGTCTTGAAATTCCGTCGGCACGTACTTCATTATACCTCGTGACATTTATCCGACGTACCAAAGCTGTGTTATAAATCAGAGAGCAGAAACGTAGAGATTGTTTTTCTTGTTGATTATCAAAAACAACAAGGCCTGAGGGTGTTTGGCTTATCTGAAACAGCACATGAAAGGGGCGTAGCTGTGGCAAAGCTAGCATTTCAAACCAGATAGAGTAGCAGGGGCGTGGCCCTGTAGGGTGAAGGGGTAGTGGGTACATGCCCATGCAATAGAGCAGTGGTTCCCAACTTGTAAAATGCCAAAACCTTTTAAAACAGTTCCTCTTGTATATATCGTATCATTCTTTTCGTTGCTACTTCATAACTTCAGTCAATATGTGTTTTTCAATGGTCCTAGGCGACCACTATGAAAGGGGCGTGTGCCCCCTCCCCCTTTTTCCCTAAAGTGGTCACAACCCACAGGTTGAGAACCGCTGCAATAGAGGATATTCTGTTTAGGATACCTATATAATAAGTTTTCTAAGTTTTCTCTCTACAAGCGCCACCACAGAGAAAACAGATTAAGGGGCGCTCAGTACTTTCACTCCCCCAATAATTTTCTAAGAGCGGGAGAGAATTTTGAATGTTAAATTTTGAATTAAGAATCGGCATCACAGCATTCGGGACACTCCCATACGCGCTCCGTCTCCATTTTCAGCAGCAAGAGAACAGTTCTAATTCTGATGGTACCGGTGATTATTTGATAGTATATCCGTCTCGCCTTTCTTTTGAGTGGTGAGCGTCGGCCCAGTCCACTGGTAACTCCCCTCAGGGCCATTCTTCTCAGACTGTATTGCATACTCGCTCCCAAAGGGCCCTAACCACATTTAGCTTGTCACACATTAGTTCAACCGGAAGTGATGGAGAACCGGCCAGTCTATCTTCCTGTAGCTTCCTAACACACCAGCGTAACCACCCGGGACCTCTGAAGTGATACTTGTGGGAAAGCGACGCAAACCTGTACAATAATAATAATAATAATAATAATAATAATAATAATAATAATAATAATAATAATAATAATAATAATAATAATAATTAAAATAATAATAATAATAATAATAATAATAATAATAATAATAATAATAATAATAAAAATAATAATAATATTAAAATGGGTACCAGGATGGGCTGTCCTGGGAAAGTAAAGACAGCCGGCGTAATGCTGACCACATTACCCACAGAGTGCTGATGGTCTGTAAAAATATGGGACGCTCTGCCCATATGCCCGATGCGCCGAAAGGCGTGAAAAGGGATCTTAAAAAAATAATAATAATAATAAAACGGTGAAGACCATTTAAGGCGATCTTGGAGTGGCGAATTTTTTCTGTGAACAACAATGTGTTTATAATCTTCAATGTTTTTTGCTTGAACTCCTATCTGGGTCAGATGAATTCCTGATAAGAAGAACACGTCTTGGGTACTGGTTACACTCATCTGTGATAATCCAAGGCCCTGTCGACTCACTTAGCGACCTTATTTGTCAAGTTTTACTCATTAACCGTACGGGATTTCGGTCAGCCATTGGCTCGCCGGTAGACGATTTCGTTGCCGGTAAGGACAGTACTTGGGTCTGTCTCCTTTGATCGCATCAAATTTGCAAGATTTCTTTTTTCAGGGCTACTTTGTGGTGATCAATGCTAAGCCATTTTATATGGCGCACATTACCTAGTCATAATTATAACCTATAGCTCCCCGTTGGGGTATGGTGAATAAACGTAAAGTTTTTTTTTTTCGCAGGGTATGCCGATCCAAAACCCATACGGTTCAGTGGGTTATTTGTCCATTTTCGTAGACGTCGAATGTCACAATACAACTGAATTGTACCTGTTACCTGTTAACCATAGCAGAAGTCATGGTACTAGGAAGGAGGGGCAGGGGCCGACCGACACGAAGATGGGCACATGATATAAGTGACTCCTTGAATGTGAAAGGGCATGAGGCGGGAGAGCTGGCGAGAGACCGAGTTTCTATCAAGCAGACTGTGATGAGAGCGACGTTCTGCAAAGGACCTGCTACATGATGATGACCTGTTAACTGGGAGTGTCTGATACCCTGTCCTGCCGTTAAATGTTGACTTTGTGGCCAACCAGCAGAAAACATCACCTGCTCTTATAATTGCTGTCCGCTGTTGAATACTCTAGAATTAATCAAGTAACAGAAAGTGTATTGATCGACCACGACCGGCTTCAGCTGACGGGCCGTGCTGCTGACGTCACTGAGTCAGGCTAACGATGCGTTAACGCAGCGGTTCTTAAACAAGAAATAAACTATTTTTGACAGTGGCGAGGGAAGACAACTTAAATTTTAACTTGTAAGTATCGACATGACTTCTTTATTAATTTCACAATTTGTAGCCGACTTTTCTTGAATATTGCCGCGGCACCCCTGGCAAATGGTCACGGCACCCCAGGGTGCCTCTGCACCCAGTTTGGGAATCGCTGCGTTTACGCATTGTTAGCCCGGTGACGTCGGCAGCACGACCCGTCAGCTGGAGCCGGTCGTGGATCGACACTCATAGAAAGAAGTAGAAAGATATAAGAACACATTAGACAACATAACAATCGAAAGCTATAGTTACCGTGTTTGGAATTGAACCTGTCACCTCCAGACGGCGTGTGCACCTCGCCATGAATACTCTTGTAAGCCGCCATGGTGTAGCGGCTAGATGGAGCCAGACTTTTGTTTGCAAAAATGACCTTGGCTCACAGGTCTAGCCGGCTTTAAACAGGTACCGGGTAAAGTCATTAGAAGTAAATGCGGCCAGCGTGATGTGGACCACATCACCCACCGAATTATTGGTCTATCAAAATTGGATCTAGCCCTATGTGCCTAATACACCTGAAGGCTTGGAAAAAGCACTATACTTTTTTGTAAGCTGCCTAGTCATATGATATATCTTTCTATCTTCTTTTACCCCACCAGGACATCACCCAAGCGACAAACACTCGATGACAAAAAGTGCCACCATGTGGATGAGGATCACAGTGGAGAGGTCTCAGAAACCGCGTTTAGCCATTAGGCCATATTAATGGCCGGGCTATATTGCGACCTCTGGCAAGAGCCAGGGTGGGGCTTCAAATAACGAAAAATTGCACCCCATAAAGTAGGGCTGTACCGAATAGTGATTTTCACTATTCGGCCGAATACGAATACAAATAGTGTATAGTGTATAAAATATATCTATTTTAAAAAAAAACATTCTTAATGTAAAATGTACGCTGAACTTTTACTTCACATAAAGTAGCACAGAATAGTCATCTTCTTCTTTAGCATTCTGAGCCCTTGAGGTTTACTGCTGCAGATATCGCTCGTCTCCATTCATCTCTCTGGCTGGCCTTATCTTCACAGTTTGTGACACCAGCTGTTTGCAGGTCAGGCTGGACAATATCTCTCAAACTTTTTTTGTCTTCCTCATGGTCTACGCCCATTCCTCTCTCAGGTGTATACAATTTTTACTTCTCTGTCATCTGACATTCTTTCAATATGCCCAACCATTTTAGTCTGTTAGCTCTCATGATGCCAGTGATCAATGGTGATTCAAACAGATTATGTGTTACGTTGTTGTTTCTCATTCTCCTTTTCCCGCTGTTAGCATGTTTGATGGGTCCAAAGATTTGTCGTAAGACTGTTTTCGAAAACCCGTAATAAGGCCTCATCTCTTTTATTTCTGCTCCACGTTTCAGAGCCATATAAAACGACTGGTCTTATCAACGTTTTATATATTTTGATCTTGGTGTTGCGAGACAGACACTTTGACTTTAGCAGATGTTGAAGGGCATAGTATGCTTTATTTCTAGATTGTATTCTAGATTGTATTTCTTCTCTCAGCATGTTGGAGCAGATGAAGTTTGCACCCAAGTACTTATGTGTTTCCGTTCGTTTGGATGTGGCCGGAGTTTATATTCTTTCCATGTCTAGTTAATATTCATACAGAATAGTAAACATTTAAAAACATTTTATGTTTTGCATCCTTCAGTCAGTCTGTGGTAACTAATAACTAGGAATGAAACAATCGTAAGTATTATAACAAGTAACTAAACTTGGAAATTGTCACTGACAGCTTAGTTAATGCAGGAAAGCTGCATTGGCTTTCAACAAAACCAATCGTTCCATGTTGTCATTATTAAGGCCGTGTATGCAGAAGCGAGTGTAAGGTAACTAGTATTCGTATTCGGCCCGACCGCAACTATTCGGCCGAATACCGAATAGTCAATAGGTCCACTATTCGGCCCCGAAGCGAATATTCGGTAGAGCCCTACCATAAAGGGATGGCAAGAAGTAGACATTAAGTCATATGATGATAGTTAACAACACTCAAGCTTATTATCTGACATATTTTGTGTGACGCTTTAATTTTACTGAAATTTGTTTAACTGCGCTTTTTGTCCCCATTCCATGCGGAATTAATCTTGCATAGCTAAGATGTTGATTTCGTTTCTGTTCCGATTCTTGTCTTCAAGCTAGAACGAGGAAAACAAAATAATGAAAGCTAACCTTTTTTATTCCTAATTAGATCTATTTATAATTAATCCCCTTGGATTATGTTCCTATTATTTTGTATAATCCTAATATTAGTTTTGCTTTGCGGCTGCTCCTCTCTCTCTCTCTCTCTCTCTCTATATATATATATATATATATATATATATATATATATATATATATATATATATATATATATATATATATATATATATATCTTTCTCTCTCCCCCCCCCCCTCTCTCTCTCTCTCTCTCTCTCTCTCTCTCTCTCTCTCTCTCTCTCTCTCTCTCTCTTTCTGCTTTGACCTTGTGTATCTTAGTTAAAAATGATAGATCCACCATTTTTTCTGTGCTCAGAAATTAATCAATCTCCTTGTTGATGAGCTGTTTCCCTTGAAACTCTCTCTCTCTCTCTCTCTCTCTCTCTCTCTCTCTCTCTCTCTCTCTCTCTCTCTCTCTCTCTCTCTCTCTCTCTTCCGGGAATGCATTCTGTAGCATTAGCATCTCAGGGATGAGAATCAGCCCAGTACAAATCCCAGAAACTCGGTTCCACCGTAAAGACATGTGGCATAGCTAGACTGCAGTTCCACAAACAGACTGTTGCGTAGTAGTCTACTGTCCAGTTTGAGTTTCTTTCAAAGCCCCACCCTAGCTTTTGCCAGGGGCCGCAATATAGGCAGGCCATAAATATGGCCAATTGTCTGAACGCGGTTTCTGGGACCTCTCCACGGTGATCCTCATCCACATGGTGGCACTTTGTGTCATCGGGTGTTTATCGCTTGTGTGATGTCCTAGTGGGGTAGAAAGTCAGTCAGTGTGAGTTTCTTTTCTTTGTTTGATCGGGGAATTTTTTGGAAGTCACAAAATTTGTGGTTTATCTTAAATATCCGTTCCTATGTGGGACGTAATTGTTTGTTATATTGAACCCCCCTCCCCCACCCCGGGCTGTGGCCGGGGGGGGGAGGTTAATATAACCCAACCTATGGATAGACCTGGGTTTCTGAGACCTCTCCCCGGGTGATCCTCATCCGAATAGTGACACTTTGTATCACCTGCACCTGGTGTTTGTCATTCGAGGTTATGTCCTGGTGGGGTAAAACGTCAGTCTGTCATGTTTGCCTCATACAGGAAGTCGCGTCGTGCCCTGTGGGTTCCAGCTTCCCAACTGGGGGTGGGGGGAGGGATAGACCCATTGCCTCGCACCCCTTCCCCTTTTGTTTTCCTAAGCACACCTATCGTAAAAGTCGACTAATTATGTGTCACTTTGGATGTTTTACATCCAGATTTAGATGTTTTTTTCTTTCTGTCAAAGAAAAGTGGCAACACTGGAGAGGTGAGATAGCAAAAGTTTGTCGCAAAACACAAGTTCTGGAACAAGGCGAAAGTAAAAGGTCAACCAACAACCAGAATTTCCCGCCATTTTGCAGACCCACGGGAACATTATGTTACTGTGTATTTTGTGTTCAGTAGTTTGTCGTTGTCGACTCTGTGGCTAAATCGATGAGAACGCTTCGTAATGCCAGGATGCCGGGCTCGATCCCAACTGCGGGCCATGCGCCCTGCCTTGGTTTCTACAGTGGTATCAAGAAAGCTTACCGTTCAGAAAGCAATGACAAACTACTGGACGTAAATTTGCCTAGAGAACCCACACAACATCCAGGGGCTACTGGGGTTGGTTTTGCAACGTCCTGTAAAGAATACGTAACTAACCTTAGTTTGTCGTTGCATTCTGGACGTTGCGACACTAATTCCTTTGCTTAGATCAAAGCAAAGCAGTTTGTTGTAAAATCACCTTCAGCTGATACCGAACCTTGGTATATGGGATCTATGAGTCTATTTTGATATCTAGTGAGCCGCACACCTATCTATATGGTGTGTTTAATGTGCCGTCTCCGCGATTAAGGTTGGCTACAAAATATACGAGGATCTTTTAGTCTTTGGCAACAGTAGGTTGTTGATTTTTTCCACTCTGGTACCACTGTCCGAATGCCGTAAAAATGATCATAGTGGTTTTTCCACTTCTTCTCCTCCTCCTTCTTTTTCTTCTTCTTCTTCTTCTTCTTCTTCTTCTTCTTCTTCTTCTTCTTCTTCTTCTTCTTCTTCTTCTTCTTCTTCTTCTTCTTCTTCTTCTTCTTCTTCTTCTTCTTCTTCTTCTTCTTCTTCTTCTTCTTCTTTTTCTTCTTCTTCTTCTTCTTCTTCTTCTTCTTCTTCTTCTTCTTCTTCTTCTTCTTCTTCTTCTTCTTCTTCTTCTTCTTCTTCTTCTTCTTCTTCTTCTTCTTCTTCTTCTTCTTCTTCTTCTTCTTTCTTCTTCTTCTTCTTCTTCTTCTTCTTCTTCTTCTTCTTCTTCTTCTTCTTCTTCTTCTTCTTCTTCTTCTTCTTCTTCTTCTTCTTCTTCTTCTTCTTCTTCTTCTTCTTCTTCTTCTTCTTCTTCTTCTTCTTCTTCTTCTTCTTCTTCTTTTTTTCTTCTTCTTCTTCTTCTTCTTCTTCTTCTTCTTCTTCTTCTTCTTCTTCTTCTTCTTCTTCTTCTTCTTCTTCTTCTTCTTCTTCTTCTTCTTTTCTTCTTCTTCTTCTTCTTCTTCTTCTTCTTCTTCTTCTTCTTCTTCTTCTTCTTCTTTCTCTTCTTCTTCTTCTTCTTCTTCTTCTTATTTTTAATATTACCACCACTTCCACTGCTGCTTTTTCTTCCACCTCCCGCTGCTCCTTTTTCCCCTCCTCTTCTTCACCTAACCGACCTTCTTTTTTTGACTGACTGACTGACTTTCTACCCCACCAGGACATCACACAAGCGATAAACACCCGATGACACAAAGTGCCACCATGCGGATGAGGATCACCGTGGAGAGGTCCCAGAAACCGCGTTCAGACAATTGGCCATATTGATGGCCTGCCTATATTGCGGCCCCTGGCAAAAGCCAGAGTGGGGCTTCAAATAACAAAAAATTACGTCCTGAAAAGGACGTAAAGTATTTCTATATTTACCTTCTTTTTTCTTTTTTTTCAGCTCTTATAGTCGGGGACTGGCCATCATTGTACTTGTCAATCGCACTATCGTTAGATATCGTCAGCCGTTACCCCCATTTCCATCTTAATCTCTACTTCTTGTCTCCGTGTGATTGTATGAAAATGAGCAGCTGCAGAAGCTGAATGAAGAGGTAGAGGTGAAGCCGACGTAACACTAACCACAAAATCATCACTGACTACTTTTCATAAGCTGTTTCTGAGGATTTAAAACGTTTTTTCTGAGGATTTTAAAGGTTTATTTTGATGGTTTTAAAGATTTTACTCTAAGGATTTTGAAGGTTAATTTTGAAGGTTTTGACAGTTTATTCTGAGAACTTCAAAGGTTTTTTCTAGGGGTTTCAAAGGTTTATTCTGAGGATTTTAAAGGTTTATTCTGGGGGCTTTTAAGCTTCATTCTGCGGGTTTTTAATCAGGCATTTGAACCCCGAATCGGTTCCTGGGCCTTGTTTTGGAATTAGGAAACAATAGACTTGCTGCCTTCAAACAACAATGTCGTAAAATTCGGCATCATTGAGGTTTTGCCTTCTTCAAAGTCATCGTGATTCTGCC
>CAJHNH020004957.1:195370-262870 GCA_905116865.2 Candidula unifasciata
CGCCTACGAACTACAAACCCCTAGACAAGCTTGCTTATCTCCCCGTCATGTAGAGTTAACGTGGCGCTAAGTGACTGTTTCTCTCACGGGGCGTTTATCATTTGCATTGTATCTGGCACGCTCATGATCAGATTTCTCCAGGGACCACTGCTCTATAGTGTGCTGCTCGTCTCTTTGAACCCGTGTCCTCATGGGTTGTTCCTTGCAGAATTTGCTTTGCAATTGCCGCTGAGATCTTTCTGAAGCTTCCCACTGCGGGCCCAGTTCTCAATGAGATGACTGAACCATCACGTAATTCTGGTATATGGGGATACCTTGATGCAGCTATGAGGAAAATGATTACCTAAAGGTTAACTTATTCAAGGAGTCCAATAAAAACAAATGATTGGAAAAGGGGGGGGGGGGTGGAGGATGGCTCAGACATCTTATAAATTTGCTGGTTGTGGGTGGGGGGGGGGGGGAGCAGGTTGGTTAAGTGGCTTAAGTCAATGACTGGTGTCCCACGAAAACGTCACACAAATGCGGTGAGCACCAAGTGTTACATTCTGGTAATCTGGTAATCCTAGTTTCAGCTTCATAGCAAACGGGTCACCCCATAGTTGCTCCGCTCCTGAGCCAACCAAAAACACACGTAGCTCACAGTGTCACGCCATGCACTCAACTCAGAAGCTGGGCGACGAAACTATATCCTTTCAGTCTACAAATGGAGCAGAAATATGTCGAAGCGCTGTTACTTCCACACATTCAGACTTAATGTGCATTAAAAATATTCAAGAAAACCAAGCAGAGCCTGACTTCCGCCATTGTAGATGGATACAAGACGTTGAAGGTGCAATAGCTGTGAAAGCATACAGGACTGGAGAACTGGCTGTTTTCCTTTATTTCTATTCGCTTCCTTATTTCACATGGAGTCTTCCTTTATTCCCATTGGCTTCCTGATTTCACATGGAGTCTTCCTTTGTTCTCATTTGCTTCCTTATTTCACATCACGTTTTCCTTTACTTCCATTTGCTTCCTGATTTCATATCGAGTCTTCCTTTATTCCTATTCGCTTCCTGATTTCATATCGAGTCTTCCTTTATTCCTATTCGCTTCCTGATTTCATATCAAGTTTTCTTTTACTCCTATTCCCTTCGTGATTTCACATCAGTAGAAGTCACAGATTATATGAAACTAATTTCTTTAGAAGGTCTCACAGATTAACAGCATTAGAAGATCTCACAGACATTAGAGGTTCACTGATTACAATAAAAATATTTAAAAAACTAGCAACAATGGAAGGTTGGTGATTGCAGAAACAAACATCTCTAGAAGACCACAAACTAAATAAACCTGGCATCAAAGAAACCAAGACTCTACCTGGGACTGAGAATCACCCCCCCCCCCCCACACGCCCCCCCCCCCACCCCGACCCGCCATCCCTCCCCAAAAAGCAAGGACTAAAATGGAACTTAACATCACCATTGGCTAAGAGATTACAAATCCACAGCTGGCCTCGAAAGGAAAACACCGTCTGAATACATGGAAACAATTGGAGGGAAAAAGAACTGTCGCAACATTGTATTAGAATGCAGACAGACGAACTAGCCACGGCCATGTATTCCGGCGAGGTGCTCACGTAATTGTGACGTCTGCTACGCGTCCTGCAGAGAAAAATGGTTCGGACCAAGAAAAAATAAACAGACCTACCGACATCGCGTGACTGTTTGGCTGTAGTCTTGAACATACTGGCGCTGAGGGAAACGAGAGGGGGGGGGGGGAGCATTTGGGTGGAGGCAAAGCCCAGAACCGATGGGTCGATAGAACGTTAAGTATGTCGAATCAGCAACAGTGACAACAACAACAACAAATGTTCATACAAGTATGTTCAGATACTGTAAACGAGATTGTGCATTAAACTTTAAACCACAGTGTGGACATCAGTTGAATTATGTAAATGACAGACAGACCGACCGACCGACCGACCAACTGATGGGTAGAAAGGTTGGCAGACAGACAGAAAGACAATCAGATATGTTGCATAGTCTTCCTCCATTTTAATATGTACCATCACTGTACCCATATGTTATCTTTCTCTTTATCTCTCTCTCTCTCTCTCTCTCTCTCTCTCTCTCTTCTCTCTCTCTCTCTCTCTCTCTCTCTCTCTCTCTCTCTCTCTCTCGCTCACACATCTTCTCTATATCTCTCGTCTCTCATTTCTCTCTCTCTAAACTGCATTTTTCATTTTTTAAATTAAATTTAATTTTTGGGATTGTAGCTTGAAAGTGACCTTGTGTTTCCAAAAATCCCTATACAAATGCGGATTCAATAGAAGCATATTCCCCGAAACATCATTTCAAAACTATAAAACCGGTTATATTTAAGGCACCTAGGTAGGTATCTGTTGTGCTGTGTGAAAAAAAATCATGTTCAACCAGCATCCCTGAAGGGACAGCTTTAGGTTATAAATGTGATTAGGTTATTTGCGCTATTTAAAGTGGCTAAGCATTTGCACGCCACAAAGAGCCATGAAAAGGATTCCTGCAGTGTAGATGCGATCTGAAGAGACAGACCCAAGTACTGTCCCAACCGCCGACGACGTCGTCTACCGGCGAGCCACTTTGCGATCTGGTCACCGATATGTATTTGGGAAACCAGCCGAGTGTGGAGTTACCTACTGTCCTGTGTCGACAATAGTAAAGATGATGTATAATATCTTGAACGTACAAGGCAAACGGCTCACGCCCACTTGATAACGTCCAGATAAAAACTCTTGTTACACACACACACACACACACACACACACACACACACACACACACACACACACATACATGTTCCGGAGATAAAATATGAACAGGAAGAGTAATTTGTTTTCTCTGTGATTTATAGATAATTAACACAGAGAGGACGTGGCCATCGCTCAGTGATGCCTTCGGCTCCTGCACATTGCCGCATCGGAATTTGGATCTGCTCAAAGACTATAGTTTTGCTGTAAACAGATAAATGGCAATCAGTGCACGACAAGGTGAGGAGGATAAAAGATGGAGAAGACGAAGAAGAAGAAGAAGAAGAAGAAGAAGAAGAAGAAGAAGAAGAAGAAGAAGAAGAAGAAGAAGAAGAAGAAGAAGAAGAAGAAGAAGAAGAAGAAGAAGAAGAAGAAGAAGAAGAAGAAGAAGAAGAAGAAGCACCAGCAGCAGCAGCAGCGTTTCGCTTAACGAGTATGATTCTAGAACGAATTATGCTCGTTAAGCGAGGTTCCACTGTACTAAAGATGCCCCGCGTCCGATGCACCCATCTGGAGATCATCAGCCACATCCTGCACACATCTTCTCTTTGGCCTTCCTCTTCCTCTCTTCCCAGGCATATACTCCTCCATTTTTGTTCTCTCTGAACTTTCGTGACCTTTCAGGTGACCAAAATATTTCAATTTTCTGTGTTTTATTGTCTTTAGTAGCCAACCTTCCTCAATATTCAGTTCTTAAAGTATGTGTGCAGAACAAAGGGAATTAAATGGTATGACTGAATCATTAAAATGAAGCTTTGGGAGAGAACTAAGCTAATTCCGGTGAATCAGGCGGTAAAGAAAAGACGCTGGTTTAAGACAAGGTTGAGAAAAACCGGGGAAAAGCATATCTGTCACCCACAAGGGCATAGAAATAAAGGCAGAACAAAAACACACAAAGAAGAAAAATACAGATTCAAGTTAAAAAGATAGAGAGGTGAACAAGGGGTGAGCTGTATGTGAAAGCAAAGTTTGACGACCTGGCATGAGTTAATTGAGGGCCTATGGTCCACTGTTGACTTAAGTATTGTTTAAGAACTTGAGTTCTGCTTGCACATCCGTTTGACATATCGGACTTTCTGTATGCAGGCTGTTGGTCCCTTGCCTCTTAGGCAGAACCTTTTTTAACTTTGAAGGAAACGAAATAATTATTCGTCTTTTACGACATGCTTGTAAGAGACCAGTGGTGCTATTTTCCCTCCCCCTTCCTCTCACATCCCGCCATGAAGTGAAGACCCCGAACCCACGCCAAGGGAAGCATTTCTTTTTTAATGACCCGTTATTGAACAAAATCACGATATCCTGACTATCCCCCGGTGCGTCGACTTTTCATGCACAATCTGACGCTAACTACTTTACGACACCACGCTGTGACCGCACCGCCCCTCAGACTATCTTTCTACTGACGTCACCAGCAAGGGCAACAACCATTTCATATCTTCGCTGGCGTCTGCTGTTCTCCAACCTGTTACTTGTCAAACACAACCTGTGTCTAGCAGGCGTACACGGGTTATGTTCCCTTTGTTGTTACGTTTCCATTTTCTTTTGGCAAGATTCTTGTGTTCTAAGTCTGCGCACGAACTCCTGCAGCTTTTAATTCTTCAGGAGGCTGTATGTTGCTGTATTACATTTAAAAAATAGAAGTGGTGGTTCCCCCGTGTGTTTTGTGTGGTATTATTTTAAGAAAAGAAGAGCACACCTACTCCCCGCCAACTCCTGTTTTCGAAAATATGAAGAAAAGATATAAAACCGAACGAAAAGTATATTAGCAATCTTCACAATATAACTAATACACACAAAACGTGGACGTTGTGGCTATGGAGCTTTCATCAGCACATACACAAATCAAACAACACCACACAAATACACAAAATCACTTAGCTGGTATCTCGAAGCAGCCGGGTCGATGACTTCTTAGCAGACTGCCGAGACACGTGGGCCAGGGAAATAAATAACCCCCGAGGAGTGCGTGGTGCCGGGAGCCATAACTGAGGGAGGCGGGGGGTGTTCGAAAGTGCTTAAATTTATATCTTTCCATGGTTCTGTTTTGTGACGAAATGAAGTTTTGTGTGTCTGCCCACGCTTTAACTCTTTCTTACTTGCTATTTAAACAAATACATTCCCCGTGTGGGTTCCGGGGCCCCATCGTGGGGAAAATAAGAATAGACCCTCTGCCTACCCAAAAGCATGTCGTAAGAGTCGACTAATTGGGGAGCTTCTTTTGAAGTCGGAGTGCATCTGCCTGAGAGGCAAGGAACCAACAGTCTGGTTCAAGTGAATCAGATCTGTAAAACTGATGCACACGCAACACTCAGGTTCTGGAGCAGGACTGCAGTTCAGAAGTGGACGAACAACCAGAACTTTCCGCCAGAGTGTACAGCTGGTGAACGCGAAGAAGAAGAAGAAGAAACAAATACATGTAGGCCATCATTAATCACCAGGTTCGTTATAGAACGTCGCTCTCCTGACGGCATACATAGAATTCCAGAGAAATTTCACTTAAAAGCTCAACAAAATGGGAAAGCAGAAAAACAGGCACAAAACAACACAAATAACGTAACGTTTCGGCCGGGCAGCCTTTGTCAAACTACACACAAATAACAACGAGGAGAGGAGAGTATACAGATCTCTAAGGGGTGACGTGAGCAACGTTGCTCACGTCACCCCTTAGAGATCTGTATCTCTCCTCACGTCACCCCTTAGAGATCTGTATACCACCACCCCTCCCCCTTTCAATGAGGCATCACACCGCCTAAACTTGATTATCGATAATTGACAGCTTACAGCAGTGCACATGTGCACACACACACAACACAACACACACTCGCACACATACAAAACACACACGCGAACACACACACATATCAGACACACACACACGCACACAAAACACACACGCACACACACAAAACACATCATTTCTTTGCATACCGTCTGTGTCTTATTCCCGTAAGACATTTCGCTCCTTATGTATGAAACAATCTCCTAGATACGCCTTTATGTCTCGAGGAACATTTTCTTAACCTTTTGATAATTTCCTTTCTTAAATGATATTGTCTTAGATCTTTTATGTCGCTGCATTTGCGTTCTTCTTCTTATCTTCTGCGTTCAAAAGCTGTTAGCCACTAATTTATTATAAGCAAATGCCCCATGTGTGGATTCTGGGACCTTGTGGGGGTAGGGAAGGGGAGGGGTTGGGGTAAGGGAGAAAAGACTCACTGCTCCCCGTAATAAGCGTGTCGTAAGAGCAGACTAATTAATGGCAGGAGTACCTCTGCCTGCGAGTCAACGAGTCAGCAGTCAGCATTAAAGTAAGCTAGATGTCTGAAACGGAAGTGCATGCAGAACTCATCGCGAGGTTCAGCAGTAAGATCAAACAGGTCTAAGGAAATTCCCGTTTTGTTAGGCCGGTCTATGGCCGGCCTATGCTCACCGTTATTTTTGAGTAAATTTAAACACAAATTAAACTACGATTTAATTAACTTTCAACATATTTTATTGAATATTTTATTATTATTATTATTATTATTATTATTATTATTATTATTATTATTATTATTATTATTATTATTATTATTATTATATTTTCTAATGGCTCTCTTATTTATCCTAATAAAGATAAATCATTCAAAAAAATATGTTGCAATGAAATTAAACTGTAGTTTAATTTGTGTATAAATTTACTTGATGACAATGGTGAGCACAGACCGACCGTGGATTGGCCTAACAAAACGGGAATTTCCGTAGACCTGTTTGGCCTTACTGCTTGAGCTGGCCGTGCCGAAACTCGAGCTCTGGAACAAGACCAAAGTCCAGTAGTGACCTGACAACCATAATTTCCACCCGAGATTACAACTGGTGAACGCTAAGAAAAGGAAGAGAATTAACATCACAATTCACCCGGCAGATCTTGGCCATTTAACTGAATCCAGCCAACAGAAACCTAGCAAACGGCCCGCGGATCATTAACAACTGTTTTTGCAACATTCTGGCTTCTGAGTAAATTTAGCTTAATAGCCCTACTAAGATGCTTGTTTAGCTAGCCGTTTGCTTCGGTAAGGACTGTCTGCTCGAAACGTTTTGTTTCATTTAATTTGTGTCAGTTTTTTTCCTTCCGTTGAGATATCTGGTTGATACATTATGTGTGTGCGTATAAAAAAATAGAAGGTAAAGTCGGGAGATGTGAACCAGCATCATTACACACGGTTATAAACCATAAGTGCTCTGCCACCAGTACGGACAGCTGATAAGAAACTGTCCGCCTGTGTCGCCGTTCGCACGTAACTCTGTAGCTGTGACAATACGCTCGGTGACTTCAGAATGTCTTTCCTCAACCTACTTTTATTTGTGTGTATTTTGAAGTATACAGACAAATAGGAATTTGGATACATCCTTAATCTAAATAGGATGACCACATCACACCTTTAATTCTCCTGGACCGTTGGTCATATCAAATACTGAAACTTTTCCCCAGTTGTTAAGTGTTGAGGTACAGAGATAAGACTGACCAAGCAGACTTACTGACTGGAGATTTGCGCACCATTTGTTGGTGTCAGATAGTTATTCCCCCTGCCAGATCTTCAGGAACAGATAACAAGGGCTAATTGCCATTATCTCCCCCTGAGGTTACCTAACTCGAAGGCAGGTCCGACGGTCACTATTGACATAGTGAGCGGAAAGTGTTGGCAGAAGAATTGACAAAGTCGGATTTTATTGTGATGGCAGGTGAAGTAGGCCGGAGGTGTGACTTGTCTTATTTGCTCTGGTCAGATGAATTGACCAGGAGATCCTAGCGTGGGAATTTAAACAAGTGTTGTACAGCTCTGACTGACAGCGAATAAACTTACCCACAGGGGAGGAGCTGTGGCATCCTTGAATGAGAATGATTTTAGGCGTAATGTAGGAGGAGCTTGATAAAAGTTATAAAGTGGTGAACTTAAGGTCTGGTAAATGAGATCCTGTCCAGCACATGCCATCTGTTGGGCTTAACCTAAGCTTGAGACAGAACTTTTGGCATTGTGGTTTCATTTTTCCAGGTAAGATCGAAATTAGGTTCAAATCTATATTTTATGATAGAGATCTAACTGTCTTTTTACACAAGTGTGTGTCTTCATCACTTTGTAGTACTCCTAGGCGGACATTTCTTCATTCTCGTAGGGCACTGTCACATTGCTTTATTTCCTATTTGATAGTGTCATGAATGTTTTTCGTGTACATGTGTTTCAATGTTGTAAAACCTAAGTGTTGTTGTTGCCATTGAAATTTAATGAACTATCATGTTTTTGAAATCACAAGCGTGAAGATAACTTTGGCAATCTTTTCACGTGTGGTTAATGTGAATCTGTATTACATACAGCTAACACACTGAAATGTGTTTAACTCTCGGGAGGCTAATGCGGAGATTGATCCCGGAGAGTAAATCCACGAGTTTTCTTATTCGATTCGCCTCAGAAATATTGTTAGCTTTCTGGGCGCGTCGATTGTTCCAAGCATAGATTCCAGAACGGGTTCTGTCTGACTGATTGTCATTTGAGTCTGTACGAGAGATGGCACCTGACGTAGAAGACTTGACTATCATTACAGGACGTGTAGAGGAAGGCAGAAGATGTAACAGTTGGAATGTGAGACATAAGCCCTTCCAAATTGGACAGGAGTGAATGTGAGCATGAGGGAGAGATGAAATGTTTTATTTAAATAAACATGCTTGATGTTAGTATAATATACATGCTTAGTGTACATCTAGAGCAGATACTACAAATATGCGCTTGTTTCTTCATTCTCCAGTTCCCACATTGGGCAGGGACTAGTAGGCATCCATTATTTTCCGACCGTCGAGTGTAACGACCTGCAGAAAGCAGTGAGGACGACAAACTGGAAAAGATAGGCAGGGTCTCAAGCCGAGAACTGTCCTGACGGTGAATTCTCCTACTAGGAGTTAAGTATATGTACAAACTGTCATCAATCACACTCCATCAACTCTACTAGCCTAAACAAGTTCATTTTATTTTAATTTCGATTTATTCAAATAAATCATGTGTGATGAGTTTCATGATAGTTGAGTAAATTGTGTACTTAGGTTCAAGTGTCTTTGTGCATATTAGTTTACTTCAGCTAACAAATATTTAAATCACTTGATGGGGGCTTTTAAGTAATGCCAGGAGAGGAGACCAGTCGCAGGGGTTAACTGAGCACCTGGATTATATCACAGTGGGTTTATCCAGATATCTATCTATCCCTTCTCCTACTCCTGTGGATACAAGTACAGCAACTTTCATTTCATGGAACGAGCCACTCGCTGTTTTCTTGGCTATCCAGGACTGTCTAGGATCAACATAGCTTAGATAATAGTCCAGTTTCTCACGTGGGTGGGCATTGTTGAGGTTCAAACCCACACCCTCACTATTTCAGTGTATTTACCCACGTGGGCGCGCGACAGTAGCTACAGCGACGTTCCTCCATTTACCCCAGAGTGTCACTCTGGTACCCATTTCCTAGAGGCTGGGTGAACCCCAGGAACGCTCGGTTTCGAACACCGACCGTGGGCTGCAGCAAGTCGCAGCTGGATTTGAAAGCGAGTCTCCTATCGACTAGGCTAACGCGGCTCCCGTGTGTGTGCGTATGTGGGGGGGGAGCAGGGGGTGGGTATGTGACCATGTGACTTACGCTAGTCATTTTTAGGCAGCTGAACTCTCCCCCAATACCTTCTCCCCCGAAAAAAATTGTCATTCTGCAGTAATAATAATAATAACGCTATTGTTTTATTTGCAAATAAACAATATTTAAACCCTATTTGAACCGCCTCAGTAATTGTCTAGGGACGGGAGGACCGAAGGGCATAAGCCTTGTTTATTTGTGATATTATTATTTTTATTACAAGGTACGCTTCTTTTAGTTCGCCTCATCTCGGGGACTCCTAGACTTCGTGAGGAGTTCCCGGAAAAGTCCAATAGTCACATTTATACTATTTTTTCCCGGAAACTCCCCACCTAGTCTCGGAATCCCCGAGATAGGATGAACTAGAAGAAAAGAAACTATTATTACTGTTATTATTGTACAATTAAACCAGGCTCGAGTCCCTTGAATCCGTTAGTAACCCCCCCCCCCCCCCCCCCACCCCCCATCCCCCCTAGAATTTCTAATTGTGTGTAGCATTTTCTTGATATCTTCACACAAAGCTCATTAGTACCAGTTTTGCCACTTTTCTTTGACAAAAAACATCCAAAACAGAGTCAAAAATATATAAAAACATCTAAATTTGCGTGAAAAACATCTAGAAAAAACATACAGATGGAAAGAGTCACAAATTACATAGCAATTGATATGACTTACCCTATAGAATCATGTCCCCATCTTTACTGAAGTCTGCCTTAAAAGATCCACAGGATAAACTTAGCTTGGATGATGAAGTTGAAGCTTTAGATCCAAAATGACTCGGTATGCTTTAGCTGTTCCAATTTCTTTTAATACCCAGTCAGGGAGCTGATAAGTGGAACAGCCTTTACCTACTCTTATCAGGTCGAATTTTATTGTTAAGATAGTATTTAAGAGGTCAAATTTTATCCTGTTTCTTGGGTTAGATTTGATAAATTCACTTCAAATGGAAAACATCTAGAGAAGCATCTACCATCTAAACGTCTAAAACGCCTTCTAAATGCAAAGGAAAACATCTAAATCTGGATGTAAAACATCCAAAGTGGCAACACTGATTAGCACAGCCTTACATGCCATGGTAGTCAACCCAGAGTGACAACAACGTCTAACAAAAAGTGTCGCGGGAAAACCGCCGACAATTGGGAGTCCTATAACAAGGCATTTAGGCTGTCAAATTGTGTACGGTTGAAAACCTGGTGTGTCTGAAGACAGAAATTACGAGTCCAACCTGCCATTACTTGTCAGTTCTTACCACGGAAAGTTGAGATGCTTGGATGTGATAAAATAAAATGAACTTTTTCATAAAGGGCACTTGTACTTTGAAGCCTTCTTCCACAGTGGCAAGTCAGTGTCAGATTACCACAGGGGTAGAGTTGGAGTCGATGTGTGCGCACCATGCAATTTAGGTACCCTGCGATCAAGTAGGGCTGATTTTTTTTAAATAAAAGTTTGTATTTAATAATATTGTGTGACATGTTCAATAATGCAGGCGCTGTGGTGTAGCAGCTAGTCGTCGTATCGGCTCCGAAGGTTGTATGTTCAAATCCTGATTTTTTTTTTTTTTTATTTAGGAAAAGAACCTTGTCTCCCAACTCTACCCGGTCTAAAAAGGGGACTAGGTAAAGTCTTGGGAAGTAAAGGTGACTGAGGTGCTGCTGACCACAACACTCACGGAGTGCTGAATTGTCTTTAAACTACAGCTATAGTATGCTTGGTGGCATGGATAATGTGTCTTTTACTGCTAAATAAGTCAATAAAGTATGTTGTTAATTACTTTGAGTTTGCTGGCATCTGGTGTGGTGAGCTGAAGGGTGCAGCAGATTCCGCAGCCTATCTGTAAACTACATCACAGCGTGTCAATTGCCTTTTAAGGGCTAACACAGTAGAAGAAGAAGAAGAAGAAGAAGAAGAAGAAGAAGAAGAAGAAGAAGAAGAAGAAGAAGAAGAAGAAGAAGAAGAAGAAGAAGAAGAAGAAGAAGAAGAAGAAGAAGAAGAAGAAGAAGAAGAAGAAGAAGAAGAAGAAGAAGAAGAAGAAGAAGAAGAAGAAGAAGAAGAAGAAGAAGAAGAAGAAGAAGAAGAAGAAGAAGAAGAAGAAGAAGAAGAAGAAGAAGAAGAAGAATGTCAGGCTCAGCCCTCGGGGTTTTAACTGGGATAACATCATCATCATCAAGTACCTTGCCAACTGGCCTGGGCGATCATGCCATTCCGCATTCTATGATCCGCAGCTGCACGTATCAGTTCGTGCGTTCACAACCCTCCATGGCATGACAAAAAGCCGTCAAGAATCTTCTCGCGCTGTCTTCCTCTGTCTTTCTTTCTTTCCTCATATGTTTCTAGTGGTCACAACATGTTCCATTTTCCCTCTTCTTATAAAAATTATGACTCTCTTTCTGGTGTTTGTGATAAGTTGTCTCCGAGCATTCGAATCTTTCAAAACATCTTGGTTGCTCTTCTTAGCTCTCCACGGAATTTCTAAGAATTCTTCAGTAAAACCACATCTCCGCAGCTTCAAGATATTGTTCAGCTTGTTTTATAATTATCCAGGATTCACAGCCGTATGTTAAAACCGGCTCTATATAGCATGCGAGAATTATTTTCCCAGCCTTAAAAAACATGGTTTTGTTACATAAAAATTTTTCGTTTGATAAAATGCAGTTTTGTCTTGTCTTATTTTTTTTTTTTTTTTTTTATCTCTGTGATACATCTTTCATCTGATGTTATTCATGCACCTAGATACTTAAATGTATGTACTGGTACCATTAAAAAAAAGGTCTTTGACTTTTAATATACATTTAGACACTATTCTTTTCTTGGAAATCACCATTACTTTTGTCTTCCACTATTCAAACTGAAGCCCATTTTATCATTTTCTGCCACCACCGTTTCTATCAATTTTCCTTTAGTACTTTTTGACTTGTCGCTATCAAGACGGTGTCATAATGGTGGTATAATGAGTATGTACAGTGAGTATGAAAGCGATAGTTTTTCTTCCAGAGCAATTTTTATGACAATACTATAGACTACTAAATATTTATTCTCTGTACTTTATACAAGTCGGTCTTCTTCTTCATACACGTATGGTTTTAGATGAGAGAGTGTTTACCGAAGAAATTTTGTTTATATTTGTCCAGTTTCCTGTTATTAGAGGAAATCAGTTCCTTATCATTGTGAATTTTAGGGTAATTGTTTAAAAATACATGACACAGTGGAGATACAGTTGCTCCAGGTGCGAACAGTTTGAGGTAGACGCTGCAAGTAAAACTTCTGCTGGTGCAGTACAGTCTAAGGTTGATGCTGCATGCGAAACTTCTGCTGGTGCAAAACTCTTCGAGGTGGGTGCTACATGCAAAACTTCTGCTGGTGCAATACTGTTTGAGGTGGGTGCTACATGCAAAATTTCTGCTGGTGCAATACAGTCTGAGGTGGATGCTACATGCAAAACTTCTGCTGGTGCAATACTGTTTGAGGTGGGTGCTACATGCAAAACTTCTGCTGGTGCAATACAGTCTGAGGTAGATGCTACATGCAAAACTTCTGCTGGTACAATACAGTCTGAGGTGGATGCTACATGCAAAACTTCTGCTGGTGCAATACAGTCTGAGGTGGATGCTACATGCAAAACTTCTGCTGGTGCAATACAGTCTGATGTAGATGCTACATGCAAAACTTCTGCTGGTGCAATACAGTCTGAGGTAGATGCTACATGCAAAACTTCTGCTGGTACAATACAGTCTGAGGTGGATGCTACATGCAAAACTTCTGCTGGTACAATACAGTCTGAGGTAGATGCTACATGCCAAACTTCTGCTGGTACAATACAGTCTGAGGTAGATGCTACATGCAAAACCTCTGCTGGTACAATACAGTCTGAGGTAGATGCTACATGCAAAACTTCTGCTGGTACAATACAGTCTGAGGTAGATGCTACATGCAAAACTTCTGCTGGTACAATACAGTATGAGGTAGATGTTGCATGCAAAACCTCTGCTGGTACAATACAGGTTGAGGTGGAAGCTGCATGCAAGACTAGCCCAGCTGTGGAAGGATATGAACGTGTTTGCTCTGTATCTTTCTTATTTATCAAATTTCTCCAAATAGATTTCAGCAGGTACACTGAGTCAGACAGCAAGAAGATTGTGTGTGTGTCTGGAATGCCTGGATGTTCTATGCATGTGCTGCTGGACTTGAGAAAATTATTGTAAACTTTGCAGTTAACAAAGTAGTTGTCTACAATCACTGCCAAAACCGTAAAGCCCCACTCTTGAACAATGTTGATTATCTGAAGCAATTTCGTATCGTTGTTGCTGAAACTGTGTTGAGTTTTCATGAAGACTTCTAATAAATCACTGACACTATCAAATGATAAGTAGACTGCTAGTTCATGAAACACAAACGGACACACATTTGATTTTAAAAATAGGATACATTCTGGGTAACTCATGTTTATAAGATTTTTCTAATATTTATCAGATACAGCTCTATCACAGGGACGAGAATGACGACGACGACATGCCACGCTGGGTATTTAGTCAGACTAATCTTTGCGTGGTATGCACTTTTTTCCACTTCTCCCTCAAATCAGAATCACTTGGAAACTTAAATAGTCACATATTCACATAAAAGAATACAGCATTTCCTAGGCATTTTTGCAATCACACTCCACAAAAAGACTATATTTAATAAAGCAGTATCCACGACGCAGCAAATAAGCATGAATGCAAACACGCCGGCTGACGAAGAACGTCGGCCCTTCGGATATGATGTGACGAATATGGTCGGTTGGCGTATCTGGAGAAGGCGGTGGTCTGTCCAATGATGTGGTGATTATAGGTTCTGCTCAGTATTAAACATATCTTAAACCCAGCCTTGAGTGGGTACCAGGTGCAGTCCTGGGAAGTAAAGACGGCTGACCGGATACTGACCACATCACCAACAAAGTGCCGTTTGGTCTATAAAATATACGTGTAGCCTATAGTCTATATTCCAAATACGCATAAGGGCGTGGAAAAGGGACGTTTTTACATACATATATATTATGTGTACCCCTCGCTGAACAGCGAGGCTGAAAAGTCTTACAACTACAACCAAAATTGATGCTGCTTCTTCCCTCTCAGCAGGATACTGCCTTAAGTAAAGGACCCTTTTCCTAACCTTCAGTAACGGGCATAGGGCTAGACCTATATTTTATAGACCAATCGGCACTCGATAGTGATGTGGTAAACATCACGCAGGCCGCCTCTACTTTCCCTGACTGTACCTCGTACACATTTAGGGCTGTATCGGCCTGGGAACCAGTGTCATTTTTTTTTAAAAGGTCGGTCTTCCTCAGAACCTGAACAACAACCTTCCGATTCGCAGACAAGCGTCTAGCCGCTACATTAAAAAGGCTTCTATTAATTAATTTTTTTCCAACGTTTCCAGTAATCTAACCAAGTAGCCTCATGTGGCAGACGGATTTTAATTTCTAAAATAGATTGTGTCTGTTATATTGGGCGATTCCCATGACGCCGTTATTATTAAACTTAATTAGTTTCTAATTGTGATCCTTCTAGATTTGTCCTGTTTCCTAATCAATTGTGTGTGTTTTATGGTGTTTTAAATTAGTTCTCTTGTCTCGAAAGATGTTAACAATGCAAGTCTGGTTTTTATTAGTAGCTTCTCTTCTTCTGCCTTTCTATCCCCAAATGGAGCATAGGCCCTCAACCAACTCACGCCAAGTGGTTCTTTTCTTCGCCATTACATGGAGCTCTCCCCATGTCCTCCCTATCTTTCTAACTCCATTCTCCAGCTCTCTTCTCCATGTGTTTTTATTTTTTGGCCTTCCTTTATTCCTGTGCCCCTGTGGGTTCCAATGCAGACATTCTAGTTATGCTTTTCTCCTGCTTTCTCAGAATGTGACCTATCCAATGTCAGCGTCTTTTTCTCACCTCTTGGTCCACTGGAGCCTGTTTAGTTCTCTCCCAAAGCTCTACATTAGTTATTCTTTCATACCATTTAATTCCCTCTATTCTGCGCAGGCACCAGTTAATGAATGTCTGTAATTTATTAGTAATTGCCTTAATTGTTCTCCATGTTTCCGCCCCATACAAAAGTACTGCTTTGACATTAGAATTAAAAAATTTTAGTTTAGAATTTTTTTTACTTTCCTTTGACCTTCACAAATTCCCTAGTGCTATGAAAGCTCTTCTTGCCTTTTGCATTCTTATTTCAATATCTCTATCAGTTCCTCCATCTGTATCTACATTACTGCCCAAACAGGTGTACGACTCCACGTCGTCTTTCAGTAGCAGTAATCTGTTTATTCTTGAATTCCTAGTATTAATATTTTTGTCTCTTTCAGTCTCAGTAAAAACAAACAGTAAAGGACTTTTTTCCACGCCTTCAGGCGTATTGGGTATATAGGGCTAGTCCTATATTTTATAGACGAAAGGGCACTTGGTGGGTGATGTGGTCAGCATCACGCCGACTGCCTTTACTTCTCATGACTCTACCTGGTACCCACTAAAGACTGGGTTGACATGGAAGCCAAGGTCATTTTTGAAAAAAGTCCCCGTCAGGAACCGAACCCACGACCTTGGGATCCGCAGGCGAGCGCCTAGCCGCTAGACCACGACGGCTCGCTTTTCTCTCAGGCGTATGTCAGTATAACTAGTTGTACTTTAAGCGCTGTACATCCTTGTGGGAAACCTGGTTTTAAGAAAGGTTAAAGTCGGTTTTTTATCCCATATGGCTCCATCTCTCTTTGCAGAATGGCTAGCTGCCCGCCAGGAGCATCGCACACACCACGAACTCCTTAGCTCCGACGACGATCCCCAGGGATCGCCGTAAAAACTGCACTAGTGAAGTGAACGACGCAGCGGTGAAACGAACCCACGTCCTTCAGAGAGCGAGGCAAACGGCTTGGCCACGTCGCCACAGAGACCCCGTGGTTTCGATTTACGGAAATCCTCTAGTGAGTTTCGGCGTACCATTGTGGGGGAAAAATAACAGACTAACTGCACGGCCCCCTACCCCCCTCCCCCCCCCCCCACCCATTTCTTCTTCTTCTTTTTTCTTTGTCTTCTTCTTCTTCTTCTTCTTCTTTTTCTTCTTTTTCTTCTTCTTCTTCTTCTTCTTCTTCTTCTTCTTCTTCTTCTTCTTCTTCTTCTTCTTCTTCTTCTTCTTCTTCTGCTTCTTCTTCTTCTTCTGCCTTTTCTCCTTCTTCTGCTTCTCTTCATCACAATCATCATCATCCTTATCATCATTATCCTCTTCTTCGAAATCTACTGCCTCGCATTTTCCTAGGAAAAGGCACGTAATGTTATGGCTTCATTCTATGCTGATAAACTATCAAATTCCTTCTCCTCCTCCTCTTTCTTTATTTTTTTTTTTTAATGCGGGTGACACTCGGTGTTGTGGTTTACAATGGGCTACGAAATCAGCAATATCCTAATTAGACGCCTTTCATGACGTGATTTATAGCGGGCGATGGATCTACTTCTCCCTCTGAACTTTCTCAGATAATTCAAGCAGGGCTGCCAATACCTGGGGTTTTCCCCAAGATTTGGGTTTATATTTGACAACTTTGGTTCATATTTTGGAATCATTTTTTTTTTATTACATCCTCATATAAAAGTGGGTAAATTTTTCGTTTCGAAAATATTAGATTTATACTTTTTATAAATTGTGGCTTTTTGTATTTGTTTTTGTTCTTTGCTAATGTTAGTTAGTTGCGTATCCTTTACAGGACGTTGCAGAACCCACCCTAACAACCCCTGGCTGTTATGTGGTTTCTCTAGGCAATTTACATCCAGTAGTTTGCCATTGCCTACTGGACGGTCGGCTTTCTTGATACCACTGTCGAAACCAACGAAAGGCGCATTGCCCGCAGCTGGGATCGAACCTGGCATCCCGGCATTACGAAGCGAAGCGTTCGCATCGACTTAGCCACAGAGCAGACTTTGCTCATGTATTGCTGGGTTTTATGTTCAGCTTAGCATTTTTCTGATTTCAAGAAATGTATCCAGTGCCCATTTTATAAACGTGGATCGACTCTAGATCATTATTGCTAAGGAAAAAAAAATATAATCCTATCACTAATGAGTACTGAGCTCAGACCGGTGTTTTCTTTGAGTGTCTAATACAGTCGCTTGTTGCCAGGCGAGAGAACAATTACTGGATCCAACTCAAACTGCCAAGGAATCTCCAGTTCCCACACAAATCTCAGGGTTTTTCGTACTTATCCGATAAAGCGAGATTTCGGATCCACTAACGCGGGGTCAGGTGGGCGTTAAGCTTTCTCGTGTTCTTGTTTCTATGGCATAGCAATGTACAGGTATTCTGAGAGCATGTGCTTCGCAAAGTTTGCAGCTTCAGAGTTAGGGAAAAAAATAAGTTCTAAAGCTTTGTTCAGTCTTCTTCTTCTGACATTCAAGAAGGTATGCGTGACGTCATGTTTGTGGGAAAATATTCTCCCACACTAGTTCAGTAATCTATTGTTACAACACCTCAGTCAGCTGCACGATACTTCGTAAATGTAAGTTAGTTTGTATTCTTCAAATAAAATCCTAGGCGACTGGGTCACTCATTGGCTGGCCGGCTGGGACAGTATGTACAGGTATTCTGACAGCAGGTGCTTCGCAAAGTTTGCAGCTTCAGATTTAGGAAAAAAATTAGTTCTAAAGTCTTGTTCAGTAATTTATTGTTACAACACCTCAGTAGTCAACTGCACGATAATTCGTAATCGCAAGTTAGTTTCTATCGTTCAAATGAAATCCTAGGCGACCGGGTCGCCAATTGGCCGGCCGGTAGACGACTTCGTCTCCGGTCGGGACAGTATTTGGGTCTGTCTTCTTTGATCGTATCAACGCTGCAAGAGCCCTTTTCAGGGGCTACTTGGTGGCGAGCAAAGCCTGGCCATTTTGTGTGGCGCACATAACCGAGTCACAATTATAACCTGCTGGTCCCCCTTTGGGGTTGTTGGTTGAACTGACGATTTTGGTTTTTGTTTTCGCAAAGCAAGCTAATCCTTTGCATGTGTTGTTGGTAATGAAAGAGCTGATAGACTGGCAGATGCTGCATTCATTGAAGATGGCAGGCCCATGCAGACATTGTCGTTGCCCTTAGAGATATAGGACGTTTCGAGGATTTGAAAGCAACGAGAATACGAGAATTGGGAGTAAAGATCGGCACAGCTAAGCATGAGAAGCACACCGGACACACACAAAGTCTTGTCGACCAGTATAGGACTGGCACTATTAACCGCGCGACGCTTATAAATATGTTGAAGGGGGAATCTGAGCACCTTTGGATGTGTCCAGAGTGCTGTGAAGATAATCCAACTTATAATTCAGTCCTTTACAGGACGTTGCAGAACCAACCCCAGCCTTTTGAGACTATTTGTGATTTCACTAGGCAATTTTTTTTTCAGTAGTTTTCGATGAGTCGGAGATACACTGGGTGGGTACCAGGCAGGTTCCCAACAGAGCAGAACAGTAATCGACCAATATTCATTTTACGACAGAAAGCAGAGCAGATTTAGGATTATAGAAGAAATGTACATAATTTTAATGTTTTTGTAGATCTGTAAAAGGCGCATGATAGTGTACATAGAGGAGGGGGGGGGGGTACGAGGTGCCGGGTTCAAGCCTTGGTAAAGGCTGGGATTTTATTCACGTGGACTTCTAGTAATTTCTCCTGGTCTCTGTGCAGTAAGATCGAACGCCCGTGTGTATTGACACACGCGTAGAAAAAATCACCTGGCAATTGGAAATCGAAAAAGAGTGCCCGGGCACAATTTGGAGTTAAAAATCTACCCAAAGATTTTCAAGATCCTCGCCGGTGCAACGGAATTCGAACACTGAGATTCTTCGGACTCAGGCTTAAGTCAGAAGTAGTACTGATCACTTATGAGTTACTACTACCCTTGAGCCAGGATGTTGATCTATCGTCTAAACCTAAGCCTTAACCTAGTGTACATAGAAACAGTTTATGGAATGTTGTTAAAGACTTCGGAATACTAAACAAGTTCATCACCGTGACCAAATATGTGTGGAAGACATATGCAATATACTAACATATAAAGACAGAAAGTCAAACTCTTTGCAAAGAACATCTAGTTTAAAGTAAGGTAATGCTCTGTCTCCACTTCTTTTCAACTTGGCCCTAAATGTAAAATGTTGAATAAAGAATCGACTGGGGACACCCTCCATAAGCGCTCCGTCCTGTGGGTCACCCCCCCCCCCCTCCCCCCCCCCTCATGTGGTTATTGAATCCACACAGGGAAATAAACGTATGCTGATTGACACTAACTGAAAGGTAGCAAAGGAAGTAAAGGATATGTAACCAACAGTGCAAATATACATCTGTTCCTTTCAGGTTCCCGGTAACACATAAACGTGGGGTTTACCCAGAATCATATATTTTCCCGCCTCTCATCTTTCAGCGCATCTGATCTTCCCGATTCCCACGCTCACTTTTCCCGCCAGGTTACCAGTCTTGAAATCTCTTTATGTTTCTCGCATTAGTAACTAACCCCATGAACGCCTATTTTCACCCTCCCTTTTAGCATCCTGTCCCCCACACAAGGACTCCCCAACGCCCACCCTGCTTTTACGGTTCCACCTTCGTGACCAGATGCACATACATCCCACACATAAACATACCCGTACGTGCACCCAGACCTGAGAGCCAAATCCACGCGCGCAGGCACATGACCTAGCATTTACCTGTCTGGGCTGGAGAAAGAAAAAACTTCCTTCTGCAACGGGGTGCCACAAGACCAGTTTGTGTGGCTGTGAAATTGAATGTGGTCTTTTGTATGCCGTTTCTTTGCCACTCCTATTTTGGTTCTCTGCCACATGTATCCAGTTATTGGCCTAGCTTGGTGTCCTTTCAATGCAATTCCTATGACAGTCGTTGTATTTTATATGAAAATGTTACATTCAAATTTAAAGATCGTTAAATATTCATTATAATTACTTCATTTTTCTTCTTCTTCCTTTTTCTTCTTGTTCTTATTCTTGTTCTTATTCTTCTTCTTCTTTTTCTTCTTCTTCTTCTTCTTCTTCTTCTTCTTCTTCTTCTTCTTCTTCTTCTTCTTCTTCTTCTTCTTCTTCTTCTTCTTCTTCTTCTTCTTCTTCTTCTTCTTCTTCTTCTTCTTCTTCTTCTTCACCTCCTCCTTCCCCGTCTCCTTCTTCTTCTTCTTCTTCTTCTTCTTCTTCTTCTTCTTCTTCTTCTTCTTCTTCTTCTTCTTCTTCTTCTTCTTCTTCTTCTTCTTCTCCTTCTCTTCTTCTTCTTCTTCTTCTTCTTCTTCTTCTTCTTCTTCTTCTTCTTCTTCTTCTTCTTCTGCTCCTCCACCTCCTCCTTCCCCCTTCTCCTTTTTCTTCTTCTTCTTCTTCTTCTTCTTCTTCTTCTTCTTCTTCTTCTTCTTCTTCTTCTTCTTCTTCTTCTTCTTCTTCTTCTTCTTCTTCTTCTTCTGCTCCTCCACCTCCTCCTTCTCCTTTTTCTTCTTCTTCTTCTTCTTCTTCTTCTTCTTCTTCTTCTTCTTCTTCTTCTTCTTCTTCTTCTTCTTCTTCTTCTTCTTCTTCTTCTTCTTCTTCCTCCTCCTCCTCCTCCTCTTCTTCTTCTTCTTCTTCTTCTTCTTCTTCTTCTTCTTCTTCTTCTTCTTCTTCTTCTTCTTCTTCTTCTTCTTCTTCTTCTTCTTCTTCTTCTTCTTCTTCTTCTTCTCCTTCTTCTTCTTCGTCTTCTTCTTCTGCTTTTTCTGCTTCTTCTGCTTCTTCTTCTTCTACTTCTTCTTCTTCTTCTTCTTCTTCTTCTTCTTCTTCTTCTTCTTCTTCTTCTTCTTCTTCTTCTTCTTCTTCTTCTTCTTCTTCTTCTTCTTCTTCTTCTTCTTCTTCTTCTTCACCTCCTCCTTCCCCGTCTCCTTCTTCTTCTTCTTCTTCTTCTTCTTCTTCTTCTTCTTCTTCTTCTTCTTCTTCTTCTTCTTCTTCTTCTTCTTCTTCTTCTTCTTCTTCTTCCTCCTCCTCCTCCTCGTCCTCTTCTTTTTCTTCCTCCTCCATGTCCTCTTCTCCTTCTTCTTCTTCTTTTTCTTCTTCTTCTTCAGCCTCTTCTTCTTCTCCTCCTACTCTTCCCCCCCCCCCTTTTCCCCTCCTCCTTCTTCTTCCCGTTCACAGGCTGTGACTATAGTGAAAATGTCTGGATATTTGCCAACTCCTAGACATTTTTCTTGTTCCAAAGCTTAAGTTTTCGTCACGATGCTAAAAATTCAACATGATAATTTGGAAAAAAATAATTTAATTTTATATCAGCCTTCTTAGCTTATTTGTTTACAAATAAGCTGTTTCTCGATAAATCTAGTACAAGGTGTTGTTCCCACAATTTTCTGATAGTATCATTATCCACTCGATATCGGATGGTTGGGTTGGCGGCTTCTCTCAGACACAGATCTGGCTTATTTGTATGGATACCGTTGGTTCTTTGTCTCCCAGGCAGATGCACTCCGACTTCAAAAGGAAATCCCTAATAAGTGGCTGTGTACCACATTCTATTGTCGCCCCCGCCCCCACGAAATAATGGGGCGTCCTGAACACACATGGAGAACCTTCACTTTATATCTTTCGCATGTGGTGTGTTTATTATTGTCTGTTTTGGTGCCTATATGTAATTGATCAACTGTCAGTGGTCTTTGTAGGCAAACGTTATATTTAAATTTGAGGCTTATATGACATCTGACAGAAGAGGAGGGCGAAGCTAAATTTCACACACACACGTACAGTCACGCACACACACATACACACACACACACACACACAACACACATATATATGTGTATATATATATATATATTTATACATCTACACTCACACACACGTGCATACACATACATGCACACATATGATGGTTCAACCAATGGCGAAGCAAGGTCAGGTGGTACCCGGTGGGAACAGTTTCCCGAACATACTTCTTGGTTTGGCTTGCTTTGTGAAACACCACATCGTCACGTTCAACCAGCTTCCCCGAAGTGGAAGCTCTAGAATATAATTGTTACTAGTTTATATTCGCCAAATTCAGGGGCTTAGCATTGCTCGCTACCAAGTAGCCATGAATAAGACTCTTGTAGATAGTTAGTTAGTTCTCCAGACATGTCCGTAGGTGCTCAGATCCGTCCCTTAGTATGAACCCCAGCATCCTGTGACTAATAGTGCCATTTCTTTGTGGACTGATAAGTCTTTTTGTATGCCCGGTATGTTTCTCGCTTTTGACTATGCCGATCTTAAATTCCGAGTCTTTCATTCTGGTGAGCGGTGTGGAGTTGCTGTCTCGAAAGTCCTCCACCCTTCTAACTTATCTGAGGGCATTAATAATTTCAGCACGATCCATGGGTTGACCTTCAACAGTGACAGCGGATCTAGCCAGCTTATCAGCCCTTCTTTTTCCGTCGACACCCGGAACTCTTGCAGTGTTGATAAGATCAAAGGAGACAGACCCAAATACTGTCACGACCGGCGACCAAGTCGTCTACCGGCGAGCCAATTGCCGACCCAGTCTCCGATCCTCGAACATACTTCTGCGTACCATACTAGATATTTATTTCTATTTCTTTCTCAATATCTTCTGCTCAGTGCATCAAACATGATAAAGCATTTCTAGTTTTAGAATCGGCTGTGTCTTCAGAACTTCAGTTTCATGCCAGATAATGCACAGATGATGGGTAAATTGTAAGTAAAAAATACACAAATAACAAATTGCTCGATTTATTGCCTGGCATATCTGGCTGTCTGTCGCCAGAGGCATACAGCAACATAAATAAACTGCGGAAGACAAATGAGCGCGTTTTGCTGATATACACACCTTTATAGATGCAGACATGCAGATCCGTTATTCGTAGTTTGTGTTTCCAGGGCGTTCACGAGCGTTTGCTCACAGTGGAATCTCTTCTCTCCCTCTCTCTCTCTCTTTCTCTTTCTCTGTCTCTCTCTCTCTCTCTCTCTCTCTCTCTCTCTCTCTCTGCTTTTTCTTTGTTTCTTCTCTTTTTTGATATTCATAATATGCATATTATCATATGAATAAAACATGCTTATTGATAAAATATAGCTGCAGTGTGAAAGACGGGTGTTTGGAAGGGCCGAATGTAAGACGGGCCTGCGTGCCCAATTTGTGACCCTTTGAAAATTAAGTTCGTTCGTTCGTTCTCTCTCTCTCTCTCTCTCTCTCTCTCTCCCCTCCCCCTCCCGTATACTGTATTTCCTCTCTTGATTTATTACACTACCTATATTTAGTATTTTTACTGTCTAGAAATGTAGGTATAATTGGAGCACAGTCCAACGTTACATGACTTACATCTCGTTGATGGTGTTTATCTTTTTCTGTATTTTTGTCTGTGTGACGACATTGCGTTGTGCTGTTTGCGGCAATGCTGTGATATTTGCGCCTATCAGCCGATACATCTGACCTTATAGACTATTTTTTGACCTGGTTGTCTTCCCGGTTAGTTTCGCGAGACAGGGACATATTGTTGCCTTATTTTTGTGGTGTTTTCTTTGTCTTCTTATCGACATGCTTTTCCCCAAAAAAACCTGTCTAGGGCAACCACGTGTAGACTAATCGGCCCTCAAGAGAAAGCAGGGACTGATCATGGGCATTCCCTGCCATCTCAGGAGGCTTCCATAAAGGCAGAACCGACACATGACGCTTTGGTCCTGGGCTCACCCAAGGAATCGTCACGTTCTGCACATGACTGCTTCACCTCACATCCTTATATTATGCTGCCCACTGGTCATGGGCTACGCCCTCCGGGAATCAGCAGGGAGCAACCGACAGGTCAAGGGCTTCAATTACCACACACATAGGTACATTCTTCTTTCGCATTTTAGACAATTTAAACTTTGTTTCATCACGGCCATCTTTAGATAAAGATACAGATGGGCGTGGTTTTATCTGGACGCTTGTCATGACAGTGGTGAGAGAGCATGCATCCGGCATGACTTTCCCTGTTTGGTCCCGGTCCTCTAGCGCAGTGACTCTCAACCGTCCTAATACCCTTTGATACAGTTACTCATAACTTCAATAAATATGTGTTTTCCGTTGGTCTTAGGACACCCCTGTGAAAGGTTTGTTTGACGCCCCCCCCCCCCCCCCCAACCTCTTAAAAATTGGTCGCTACCCATAGGTTGAGAACGGCTGCTCTAGCGGGTGAGGCCTGTGATAGCAGACATTTGAACCTTTTTGGCAATTATTAGGACTTTACGCCGTTGGGCAATGAGACGCTGTTTTGCCATATAACATGTATCTGACGGACATTTAAGACTCATCATCTTGCTGACAGTGTCAGGTTGTCGTTCACCTCACCACGGTGATGACAACGTTGGTGATCGACAAGGATGTATGGAGACAGGACTGTACCGCGAGATACCGCCCGCAGGAGATGTTTCTCGTCTAATCTGCGAGCTAATCTCTTGGTCTAAGGCTGAGTCTCAGCAGTTTAGTAGTACTGTGCTGTCACTCAACAGACAGTTTAACCGAGAGTTGTCATTTTGGTGTTTATTCGAATAGCAGGGATTACTCATGTTCCAAATATTTGAAGTTTTTGAACAATGGATCAACATCATAGCACACTGGTAGTAACCCATAAGTGCTCCCTTCTTCTTCTAACTCAAGTCTGAGTCCTAAAAAGCTCAGCACAGTGCACAGGCTCTGTAGCACCGGCGAGGATTCTTAAATAATTTGGGTAGAATTTATACTCCAAATTTTTGACCGGGCAGCGCCGTTAGGCTACTCTTTTCGATTTCCAACTGCCAAATAATTTTTTTACTTGTGCCGCAAGGCACACGGGCGTCTGATCTCACTACACAGAGACCAGGGGTAATTACTAGAAGTCCACGTGAAAAAAATCGCAGTCTTTACAGGGGATTGAACCCAGAACCTTTAGCACTTGAGGCGGACACCATGCCTCGAGAACACGCAGCTCCCTCATGTTCCAAATGAGTTTTGATATACATTATTATCTGGGGGCGGGTTGCGGGAGGGGTGATCTGGTCTGCTGTGGTGCGTACGTCTATGCTGTTCGTCCATTCCGGCTGCTACCTGACAAGTTTGACACTGCGAAACGCTTTCATTCTGGATGACAGACCAAAAAAAGGGTCTGATGGTTTCTTCTTATGCTTCTTCTTTTGTCGTCTTAATTATACCAGGTTGTAGTCCAGTGTCGTGGTTTTGTCGTCTCAATGATACCAGGTTGTAGTCCAGTGTCGTGGTTTCTTGCGCTTGTCGTCTGGCTTGGGTGGTGGATTTTTTTTTTATTTTGTATTTTTAACAGGTCTCGTTAACACCATGTATCAGTCCCTGTCTTGGTCTTCCCCTCGCCTTCCTCCCTGATTTTCTATTGTAAAAAAAAAAAATCCCATATGCAGTTTGGGCTTGCAGCCTTCTCTCTATAAATAAACAGAGGGGGGAACCATTTGAGGCATCAATCATTCGCAGCCCGACAGCCAAGTCGCACACAGCTCTCTCTCGCTCTCCCGATACCGCCCGATAAAGCCACGTGTGTGTCTCTCGTTGCTTGCCAACTATCCATTCGTAGCCAGATTATCAATAGCTAGATACTGGTCAGAACTCGCTTGACATTCGGCTGAGTTTTGGCTCGACTAGACTATTGTTATTCGTCTGCGGGTGGGTTATTGGCGGCCCGGGAGCACAGCATTATTTGAGAGCCAGTCATACCAGCCAGTATTTTAAACGATTGCTAGAGAACTAAGGAGAAAGCACGCTTGGGTGTCCTTTTTAGGATACTCTAACAAGCCTTGCCGACTCCGAAGGGACCTAGCTTTCGCCACAGACCGCAATTGACATCATCGATTTTCCAATCATGGAAAAACAACAAGCAGCCGCACCCACACCAAGAAAGAGGATGGCCATTTCAGCAGCCTCACCGGCAGGCGCCCCTATCGCGGCGCCTCGCACACCAACGCCAACTGAAGCCGCCCCTATCGTGGCGCCAGCACCAGAAGCCGCCCCAGTCGTGGCGCAGGAACCTACCGGCACCCGCCTTCGAAAACAGCAGCCTGGAGCCCTCAGTAGCGACAACATCATCCAGTGCTCACGTTGTAACAAGGCGTGGCACACAGCCGCACACTGCCGCAACAGCCCAGCATGCCGCTACTGCTCTAAGCCGCACGACTTTAAAGAGTGCCCACTTGCCAAGAAGGACCCCGACTTTAAAAAGCCTAACAGTAGCAGAAGGTGTTCAAACTGTGGAGGGCCCCACAGCGCCAGATACATGGGCTGCACCTACCTAAAAAAGTGCAAGCAGCAAGCAGCAATTCCAAGTAGTGAAAGAAGACCAGAGAAAGTGATTCCAGTCGCCAACAACAACGCGACAACCCAGGAAGTGAGAGCACTCAAAATCGCAGTCCAGAAGCTGACAGCAGACAAAGAAAAGGCCACCGCTGAAAGACTCGAGATGCTGGGACTGATCTCCCAAACGCTAGACGAAGTCAGAGCTCAGAAGCGAGACAGAATCGCAGAAGCTGCGCACCACACCAAGCTGCTAGCAGAAGTAAATGAAGCAAGCAAGAAACTACAAGGCCTACTGTCACAGCTGAAAACAGAACAGTACCAGGCAGCAGCCTACCGACAAGCCGAGAGAGAAGAAAGGAAGGCAGAGACGGCCTTACTTAACGAAGCCAGAGAGTCCGCTTACAGAGAAGTCGCCCTGCTAGTAAAAACAAAAGCAGAAGCAGAAGCAGCTACACGAGAGGCAAAACAAGAACAAGATCTCTTAATAGCAGAGAGAAGCAAGGCACCAGCCGCAAAACCAAACATCTGCAGGGCCGACAAAAGCACAGAAACAGAAACCGAGGAGGAGGGCACTGTCAAGCCAGTTGAAGAAGCCGTGTCCGAAGCTACAGAGGCGACCCCAACCGCAGATGAGATCCCAGTCACCACAGAAACCGAACAGTCAGATGGAGAGATCATATCCGACGAAGAAAACACACAAGCGGAGGCGACAACACTGAGTCCAGAGGCAGAAGAAATTATAATCCCGAAGGACATTAGCGAAGCCGGCCTAAGGGAAATGGTGCAAATTTTCAACAAACAGGAAAATCTCCCACACAAGATCAAATTTGAAGGCGGCCGCTACATTATCGAATATGACCGGGAGATATATAAAAGTGGCAGCCTCATGTTCGACGAAGAAAGCAAAGCCTACATCCCAAAGTTGAACAGGTTCTGGGAACAAGTGAACGACACCCACTATCGAATAAAAGAAACAAAAAGGAGTCAAAGGAATCGGGGAACACCGAACAGGCGCCGATAGACATCAGCCAACCAGAACCGACCAGGCCGCCATGACATGCCAAACCACTCCCACCGGACCGGAAAAAACCCACCTGCCAGAGACCAGCCAGGCATCGACAGCCAAGATTGACCACTCCCACCCATCCCGTTCCAGGCCACCCGGCACATATGGCTGCCCTTCTCAGGGCAGGCATGTCCACTCCCTAAACCTGCAAGCCGCCCGCCAAGCCCACGCTGCTAACAAGACGCAACAAATGCAAGAAAACTCAGGCGAGAATGATCGCCACAAGAAAGAATCAAAATCAAACCACAATTGCAAGAGACCTCGATATAGCAAGCCGTCAGGTAGCTGAAAGAAGTCAAAAGTTTGAAATTTTTGTTCCTTATGAATCCAATCCAATCCACCATTTGAGGCCGTTAAATATTATGAATTAATCAAGTAACAGGAAGTATTGTGAACGGCACTCATAGAAAGAAGCCTTCTCTCTAGATGGCCAAACCATTTCATTCAATACATGTCAATATAATTCACACACAGTCGTATTCAAACTTTCTCTCGAATGCTAGTATTTGTAACCCTGACTCTTCTCGTATTGTTATTGACCTTACGGAAACAGCTCATTTCACAGGTAACTATTCTGGTGTCATATATATTGTCCATGTTTGGCACTGATAGCATAAGTAGGGATGAAAAATTTTTTTAATCCTTTGCTGTTTTTCTCGGTGTGTGTTCCGGGCCTCCATTTTGGGGAATACAAGAATAGACGCGCTGCCTCCCCAACAAGTATGTTGTAAGGGTCGACTGACTGGAGGCTTCCTTCATAGTCGGAGTACATCTGTCTGAGAAGCAAGGAACCAAGAGTCTGCACACAAATAAGTTAGATCTGTAAAATAGATGTGCACGCAACGCTTAGGTTCTGGAACAAGTCTAAAGTCTAGAGGTGGATAAACAACCAGTACATTCCGCCAGGGTTTACAGCTGGTGAACGTCAAGAAGAAGAAGAAGAAGAAGAAGAAGAAGAAGAAGAAGAAGAAGAAGAAGAAGAAGAAGAAGAAGAAGAAGAAGAAGAAGAAGAAGAAAAAGAAAAAGAAAAAGAAAAAGAAAAAGAAGAAGAAGAAGAAGAAGAAGAAGAAGAAGAAGAAGAAGAAGAAGAAGAAAAAGAAGAAGAAGAAGAAGAGGAAAAAATAGATTTGCCTTAGGCGTAAAAATGGATCTATGCAGTTAAAAGCCGTAAATATTTTACAGTTTTCTGTGATTAGCTCATGCAATTTAAAACGGCATAGCTTTGGTTTAAAAAAAAAAACATCGTCACGTTCAACCAGAATCTCCGAAGGGTGAACCTTAGGTTATAATTGAGACTAGGTTATATAAAATGACTTAGCATTGCACAACTCCAAGAGCCCTGAAAAGGACTCCTAAGGTGTTAATTCGATCACAGGAGACAAGACTCAGACAAGACTTCTGTCCTGACTAGCAGCGAAGTTGTTTACTAGCGAACCAATGGGCGTCCCGTTCGCCGATGTTTTTGAAATGACAGGAGCCACATGCTTTATATAGTTTAGGGCCTTGTCACTTCTAAATCCGGCCCTGTCAACAAGGCAGATCGCAGATACCTCGTTCAACCTTCGGAGAACTTAATTACGGTAACCTTAACGGCACACCAGCCACATGTGACCTGTAGTTCTGTGTGGACAATGACCTGTTGATAAGATTCGTTCATTTGCAGTAGAACGGTTTGATAATTAATTAAGTATCGACATCAAAGGCACTCGGGACATTCCCACAAGCGCCTCGTCTCCATCTTCAGCAGCAAGCGAGGAATTTCAATTCTAGTGGTACCAATATCAATCTGATTGTATATCCGTTTTTATCTTTTCCTTGAGTGCTCTCGTCGACCAGATTCCCTGGTCTCTCCTTGCAGTGTCATTCTCTTCAGACCACGATGATCCATCTATGCTCTGCACTATTCACCCGCTACCAACGGACCCTTACGACATCTAGATTGCAATTCATCAGTTCGCCACCAGATTGTGCAGAAGCAGCCAGTCTTTCTGCCTATTAATGTTTTGATATATTGGTATTTCCTAGGGGACGCTAACTACCCGCGACCTCTAAAGCGATGCTTGCCTTATTTTAGCCTAGCCACAAATATGGCCTAATGGCTGAACGTGGTTTCTGGGACCTCTCCATGGGTGATCTTCATCCGCATGGTGGCACTTTGTGTCAGCGGGTGTTTATCGCTTGTGTGATGTCCTGGTGGGGTAAAAGAAGATAGATAGACTTTTTATTGGAAGCTGACTAGCAGACAAGCTTTGAAATAGTCTCACCCCCGCCCCCGCCCCCTCACTAACACCAGTCCAACTCCCACACATCTATTTCTAAATTTAGCTGTTGCTGTTGTTCGCTTCTTCGATGTGTTTCTGGTTTGGGCACAGATAGAATTCCACTTTTTCTGTAAATTCTTCCAAATTTTTTTTAGCAGTGTTATTTGAACAAATAAACTCCCTACCGGGTTTTGTAAGACCTGTCGTGAAAGATGGATTACAGAAGCTGAATGTCGAATTCTTACGTTCGTTTGCTGGTGTTGTGCTTCACATGTTTATCCTCTGTTTTGCTACGGTAAGTCTTCCATCGAATAGTCTCACTGCTGTTAAATATAGAGTTGAGCTGATATTCCTATGCTTGTGTCATTCTAAATTTCTTCAACGTTGCTTAAATTGTGCATCCTGCACTGTAAAATTTATATATATATATAAGTAAAGGACCCTTTTCTATGCCTTTCAGGAGTATTAGATTTATAGAGCTTCGCCTATATTTTATACATCAAACGGTGTATTAAAAGAACGATTACTGTTTTGCCACCGAACGACAAATATAGTACCACTAATCAGTGGGAAACCATAATAACAGATATGAAGTGACTTAGAAAAGCTAATGGGGTAACAATAAGACAGAAAATTAAAATATTTAGGGATGAGAATAGAAAAAAAAAAACAAAAAATTGGGATCGGCTGGAAAAATAGTTAGAACGATGGAGTCTCAAGCGGGAGACCCAGGTTCGAATCCTCGGTAAGGCTGGGGATTCTTTCTGTCGGGAGCAAAATAAAACCCTCACCTGCACAGTCGTGGCGATAGCAATAGCCATTTGGCCTTAAATCCTCAGGTCCAAGGATACCCCACCCGCCCCCCCCCCTTTTTTTTTGCCTACACAGCAAAAGGGGTTTACTAAAAACAGTAATTGGCAGTTAATTGGCAGTTAATTGGCAGAAATAAAAAAAGAGACTGGGACTGAAATTATAATATAATTAATTACCAACTAATGAACTGATTTGTTCATCTAACAAGAATGTCTTGATATCAGCTGGACATTCAAGAAATTCAAGGAGTATGTGAAAAAAATAAGACGACACAACAGGTGGAGCGGCAGCCCCATGAATAACCTTGAGAAATGAAGATTCACTTCCACCAGGTATAGAAACAGCACACAGACGATCTTTAATATCCGTCGTAATTTACCTGAGGTAACTAAAAGAAGAAGAGGAGGAGGGGGAATAGAAGAAGTAAATGAAGAAAAAGAAGAAGAAGAAGAAGAAGAAGAAGAAGAAGAAGAAGAAGAAGAAGAAGAAGAAGAAGAAGAAGAAGAAGAAGAAGAAGAAGAAGAAGAAAAGGCAGAAGAAGAAGAAGAAAAAGCAGAAGAAGAAGAAGAAGAAGAAGAAGAAGAAGAAGAAGAAGAAGAAGAAGAAGAAGAAGAAGAAGAAGAAGAAGAAGAAGAAGAAGAAGAAGAAGAAAAAGCAGAAGAAATAAAAGAAGAAGAAGAAGAAGAAGGAGAATCTCAAATACACCACATCATCACTATCCTTGCCAAACTATTTCATTCCCTATTCTTGCACTCTTAGCCACTTGTAACATTCATTTCCCAGACAAATTCCCCTTCCCCGCAAAAGGGTAGCCCGTCCTCTTTTATGTATTCAAGGGAACACGCCAAGCCATTTGTTGTTGCCTGTTTGTGCGTACAAAGAACCCCCACACAAATACCACGGCGCGCTCGCAAGGTATGAGACACCCGCTGGCTCAGTGACTTTAACGCTACATTTTATTTTTGTTGGCCCTCACTTTTCTCGCTTCTCTGGCAAGACAGGAAGTGGTCTGCAAGATGGAAGGTTGCGTTGTTCAAAAGTTGGGAAACTTCTGTGTGTTGCTTGAGTTTCTCTAGTTTGTGCCGTTGCAGTCATGATTGGTGTATCTTCACACAACAAGCTGGATTTACTTGTGGATGTTAGTTCGATTGGAGTTAATATAAATGTTATCTGCTGCTATTGATCAAGGTAATATAATACTAATAAATATAATTTTGGTTGTTATTCTCAATTTAATTTATAGTGGCTTTGTGAAGTTGCGAAAATACTTAGACTCTAGACGTTAACTTTTTATGACAAAAGGCTTCAGGTTTCATGTTTTGTCATACTTGAAAATGTTAACAATGTTTCAATTCGATGCGATAGTTTACGGGATTTTATCTTCGGCAGTGGGCTACTTTGGTTTTAAAAAAAGCAAGTTAAATTAACAACTGTATGAATAATTCACTCTGGTTACATATCAGAATATGTGTAAAAATAGATATTAACATGAAAGGCACATACGTTAAACGTCTGCATACAACTTCGACTGATACAGTAAATTAATGATATCTTATTTAGTTTTATCCCTCTTTATACGAACTGTTTTGCGTCGATTTTGAAAAGGGTAGGTGCGAAATACGGTTCCGGAAGCATTAGGAAGCCAAAGTCATACATAGAAGACACACACCCCACAAACAGTTTTTTTACACCAGGCATTGCTACTTCAGTTTTAACATATATATACCGGAATTTTTACTTACTCTTAAACAAATCATACCGTCACTGTTACTTGAAAATACCAATCAATCAGGTGCCGTCTCCACAATGAAGGTTGGCTGCAATGGATCTCCAACAAGCCCTGTCTCTTGCCCTTGATGTACACTCACTCATACAACTGTTCGTCCATCTCTTGATATTATCCTCCCACTTGTAACGCTGTCTGCCTTTTGCTCGCCTACCTTGAACCTTTCCCTCTAGGATGATCTTTACAATACTGTAATGTCTTTTAATGTGGCCAAAATATTTCACTTGTCTCTTTTTTATTTCACCTAGCAACTCTCTTTTCATTCCCAATTTCCTCAGTACCTCTGTATTTGATAGCTTTTGTTTCCATGAAATACGACCTAATCTTCTGTATATCCACATCTCCAAAGAATTGATACGATTTTCCAGTTGTTTGTTCATTGTCCATGTCTCTGTGCCATACAGTAAGGTTGAGAATACATAACATTTGACCATTCTCATTTTTAATGTATTGGTTATTTCTCTTGATGTCAGTAACTTTTGCATGTTGTTGAAAATGTTTTTGGCCATCCCTATTCTTTTCTTGACTTCTGTTTCACTTCTGCCGTCACATGTTATTACTTGTCCAAGATATAAGAAATTTTTAACTTGTTCCAATTTCACCCCCTTCACTGTGATATTTATTGTTAGCTGATTATTTTCTTTGCTAAATATCATGGTTTTTGTCTTTTTCAAATTTATATCTAATCCAAATTCTGCACTCCTTCTGTTTACTTGCTCCACTAGGTCTTGCAACTCATGCTCACTCTCTGCGAGCAACACTGTGTCGTCAGCATATCTCAGATTGTTTATTATTCTACCATTGATGTGCAGTACTTGAAAATACCAGGCATTGTTAATTGAACATATTCGGCATTGTTAATTAACTTATCTCTTTATGCCTCTGTTATTATCAAGTCTGATAAGTACAGTTACCTATGATATAATCTGTTTATGCCAAGATGGGAGGTTTAAGCAATTGTTGGACATCTCTAACTAGAAACATCATCATTTCAGCCTAATGAAGAGAAACTCCCAGCTGCTGTTCCTAATGGTAATGGAGGAAGAAGCAGACAAGCTATGCTATTTTACTAGCAGTTCAGAGGACCACATGTCCACGAAAATAAAGGACAGCCTGAGCAAAGCAGAGCAAAGCTGTGGAAATTTGAGGTCACAAACCACCAATAAGGATGCATATGGCAGCTGACTAACTGGTTGTTTCTACTCTTCACTGCTGTTACCTAAAGGCTGGGCACAACTGATACGTGAATAGGGGTGTCCAGGTTGCCAGCTGAACGTATCCTGTATAACCAGCTCAACATCCTAAGAAGTTAGAACTGTTGTAGTTTTAAAAAAGCCACAACAGACACTACCCTGAAGTTTTCCCAGGAGGGTTGGGAATTACTAACACACTCTGTGTGTGTATTGCAAGGATTTACCACAACCTTATCTCCTGAAGGGTGAGTTAAATGAACAGGTCATAAATCTGGAATGGAACAGTGACAGGTTGATTGTGTCCCAAACTTCAGACTGGGTAACTGAACCTGAGAATTGCTGTGTGACCTGTTGCTTCCTGGAGAACATTCCCATACCTTTAGTTTCCTACCAATTGTACCAACACAAAGACAACATGTTGGGGGCAGGGGGGGGGGGGGGGGTGAGGGCTGGAAATAATGTTATCTGGGGTTGGAGGAGAAATGCCTTTAGCCTTCATTCAGTGATTAATAATAATACTGTATGGTAAGTGAATAGTATAGTGTATTTGATGTTATAATAATCTATAAATACAGACTGCTATACATGGAGGTGAGGGGTAGCTGAACTCTGTTCTCTTGGTTTTAAGAGGGGGGTGGTTTTGGGCGATTTTAGTCTTGTTTAAGTGAATAATAATAATAATGTACTGAATAGCAAATGAATATAATTGTATATTTAAAAAAAATGTGTTAGGTATAAATAAACACTTAGAAAGAGAACTACTATAATGGTTACATGGATGTGGAAAACAGCTCAGCCCCCCCTCCCCTTTTTTTTTTTTTGTTTACAGATTTATGTTGGAGGACCTGACTGCCCACCCCCCTCCTCTTGCCTTTTTTTAAACAGATTTATGTGGGAGGGCGTGACTGGGCCCCCGCCAAACAAAAAAAATGGGTGGGAGGGAAAGGTCTTAATGAGTGTTTCAGTGCCCCAGTTTCTTGCTTGCCTGCTGGACTGGTGGTCATATGTTCAGATCTTCTTTGAGTTAAGAATTTGTTTCTGATCTAGGGCTCCCAGATTGACTCAATCTAAAATGAGCACTATGTAATTTCCTGGAAATTAACCCACATCATATCAAGCATTGTGACATATAAATATAGGGGTGTGCCCCATGCCTTCCCCATATCCTCATCCTTCCCCTCTCCACCCCTCTGCTTTCCTCCCCTATCTCAAGCACAGTGGATCAGTGGCTTTCACTCATGAAGTAAACCAACTTCCTACCTTTTACTCTTCCCTCCTGTGTACATATGAGGTCTTGAGGGGGGCATCTTGTCTTATCCATTCTGAGTGCATGGCTGATGTTGTTCCAGCGGGGCTTTCTTATTAAATTGGATACATGGTCTTGCTGGGTTTCTTGTCTTATTTGCCTTTTAGATGGATCTTAAATCTGTCCAGTAGTCTTATGGTGCTGGCTCGATATTGTTGAAGATCGGTCAGCAGCAGGTGATGTTGAATTTAAAATCAACATCACAGCACTCGGGGCACTCCAATTAGTGCTGTGTTCCCATCTGCAGCAGCAAACGCAGAGTTCCAGTCACAGTTTGATTGCATATTCATCTTGCCTTTGCCTTGAGTGTTCAGCGTCAGCCAGATCCCCTAGTAACTTCGCAGCAGCCTTCTCCTCGGAGCTTGATGATCTGTTTGTCTCCTTGCTGTTTACTCACTCCTAAAAGATCCTTACCACATCTTGTTTGTTACACATCAAATCACCGCCACGTGTTGCAAAACAAGCCAGTCTATCTGCCTGTTTGTTTCCCACCACACAAGCCTGACAGAGAAAATATCCAAATGGGCTCTCTTCCGAACTTTTACCCCGGCATTATGGCGGCTAAAAAATATCCTAACGGCCTCAGTCCTATTAAAAATATGCGAACTTCAGGCGACGAATAAATCGCGGCAAAACTAGGACTACCTGACAGTTTCAAGAGACGCGACACTGCAGACTATAGTAGCAGACGATAATAGCGACCGTTGACACTTTCTAGCGTTTCTGCATACGATACTAGCGACCATTAACAATTTCGAGACACACAACATTATAGACGACAAAAGCGACATGGCGGGGAGACCAAGCTCTCCGACGCAAATAAGCGTCGTTGTTGTCCTCAAACTTGTCGGCATGCGCAAAACGCGGTTACACTCACCGCCGACAGTATCCTCCGCGCCGCGCGTAGCGGCGCCAGGGATACCATCGGCGATGAGGCATAGTCACAGAAACAGGTCCGCAATTAACATATCGCTAAGACCCTGTTAGAGCATTTGTTTTGCGAGACGGAGCCGATGCTAGTTTTGCCGCTGGGCTAGAAGTCCGAGAAGTCCGCATATTTTTAATAGGACTGAGGCCCTGTTAGGATATTAGTTTGGCCGCCATAATGCCGGGGTAGAAGTTCGGAGGAGAGCCTCCAAATGATATCGATAGGTAATGTGGGCAGAATCACCCAGCCACATTTACCTCCCAGGATATATGTTTGGTTACCATCTTAGACAATGTGACCCTTGTAGATCAGATCAGTTTTCAAAAACCTCCTCATTGGAGAATCAAACTGTTTACCCCTAATGTCATACAGCCTAGGAGTGCAAGTAAATTTTTTTAACTGCTGCTTACACTTTCCATAAGGCATAATTTATTATTGTTAGTGATTAATATTAAAAATACACCACCTGGTTTATGTCTCGAACATAAGAATGCAGAAACTTTAATATGTGAAAGCTACCATTTACTCATGCTACTATACTATCTGAACACACATACTCCCAACAGCATAAGCAACAAGGAGGAAAATATCTTATGATACCGTCCCCCCCCCCTTTTTTCAGGGTAATCGGTCTTTGCTTACGCTTACACATGGTAATTGATGACGCCTTGCTACTGCTAGGTTGACAAGCAAGCCTGCTAACTACTACCGCTTGGTCAAGTTGTGATAAGTTTTGTGATTTATTTCCTTTAGTCTTGGATAGTTCTCTAGAGGATGATAATCATTTATTGTAAAGGCCGATGTTTAATTGTTTTTTAATTTTTTTATGTGTGTAATACAGGCGTGTGCATTCACAAAGGATTACTTCATTCATCGCGAAGGGACGCTTGTGTTACTAGTGGATTTTATTTGTAAACTGGCAGATGATTCTTACACTTTCTGTAAATCTGATGTGAGGTAAGTAATTTGGAATCTGTGTGTGATGGTTATTGATGTCATTGATGTTATTCAGTCCAGTATCTGATGTGTCACGTTTGAGCATTTCAGTCAACCCTTCAGTCAGTCAGTCAGGTGCAGGTGGCTTCCCCGTGTGAGTTCCCTTGCCCTTTTGTGAGAAAAACTAGAACAGACCCACTGACTCTGTAGCATGCATGTGGTTAAGAGTCGACTAATTAGGGATGTTTCCTTTGAAGTCGGCGATCATCTGCCTGACAGGTGAGGAGCAGTCTGCAAGCAAAGAAGCAAGATTTGCAGAACGGATGTGCATGTAGAACTCAAGTTTTGGAACGAGACTCAAGTCCAAAAATGGACTAACAACCAGAACTTTCTGCCAGAGTTTATAGCCTGCGAATGCTTTTTCTTCTTCTCTCTTCCACCTTGTACCTCATCGAAGTGTCTGGGGGCGGGGGGAGATGTGATGTTCGTTGATGAGATCTGTCGAGAGCACTATTAAGACTGATGTTCATTTCTGTAAGGCTGTTCTCAATGCCATCACTCCATATTTTCCGAGGTCTTCCACTCGCTCCATACCCGTTGAAACATTTTAGAGCGGCTGGTTGTGGCAGATATGCCTGTGAATGCTAAGAAGATGAATACGTGGCCACAATTTTTCACTACTTTCTTGTTTTTTCTTTTTGGCAGGTCTCTTTTAATTCTCAGTGTCCTCAGAACCTCTGTGTTTTTTGGTATGTTTTTTTTTTCCCGTGAAATATTCTTCTGAATAACCACATCTTCAGAGACCTTGTTTGACTTTATAATTGATTGTTCAGTCCTTTCTTTTGCCATGTCACATACCAGTGTTACCCAAAGGACGATACCCTTTGGGCATTAGGTTGGGGTGGACTCTCCTAGCTCATCATCATCAGGTGCCTTGCCGACTGGCGTGGGCGATCATGCCTCTCCACAATCTGCGATCTCCTGCAGCATGTATCAGTTCGTGTGCCGAACCACCTCCATGCCATGCAGCAAAACTGTCAAGAATCTTCTCTCGTTGTCTTCCTCTATCCCCCCTTTCACAGATCTTTCCAGTGGTCACAACATGTCCTATTTTCCCTCTTCTCATAACATGGCCGAAAAATTATGACTGTCTCTTTCTGATATCTCTGATAAGTTGTCTTCGGGCTCCCGCCTCTTTCAAAACCTCTTGGTTGCTCTTTTTGGCCGTCCAAGGTATTCTAAGCATTGTTCTGTAAAACCACATCTCTGAGGCCTCAAGAAATTGTTTGGCCTGCCTACCGATTGTCCAGGATTCACAGCCATATGTTAAAACTGGATGTATGTAGCAAGCAAGAATTCGGTTTTTTTTAACACTCAAGGATATATTGCACAAGATGTTCTTCATTTTATAAAAAGCAGTTTTTGTCTGTCCTATTCTGTTTCCTATCTCAGTTATGCATCTTCCATCTGATGTTATCCATGTGCCCAGATACTTAAATTTCTGTACTTGACCTAAAATAACACCATTGACTTTTATTACACATTTAGGCATGTGTAGCTAGCTAGGTAACACATTTGTTTCTTCGTGCTCCTCTTTTTCTACTTCTTCCTGCTCCTCTTCTTCCTCTTGTCTTGTTCTTCTTCTTCTTCTTCTTCTTCTTCTTCTTTTTCTCTGTTTTCTTCTTCTTCTCTCTATCGTTTTCACGTACCTCACTTATTCCAGCGAAATTGTGTAATGCCGATTATACTGTACTCTTTGTCTTTCTACATTTCATGTATCTTACCTTAAACTTTGTAATTATGGATCCTTAGAGAACCCTTAGGGCAACTGAATTTGAAACTTGACATGGTAACTAGGTCTCAGTTTGTATCTTGTTTAGTGTGTCTTGTCTTATCTTCTTATCTGTGCTTTCCTCTTCTTCAATCCGTGTAAATGTGTTTATCATCCTATAATTATTGTCCTTGTCGGTCTCTCTTCCCTTCCCCTATCTTTCACTTCCACCTCCCGCGCTATCTTTGGTCTCGGCCCTCTATTGTATGTCCAACGGTTGCGTGACCTGGAATGGTTGCTTCCCCTGTACTTAGTCCCTTTGAGTTAATCATTTGACCTCAGTATCGCGAGTCATTTGGCTTCCTTCACAGTTAATTCCCCGCTCGGCGTGAAGGCGTCAACGCCCTCGTTCGCCCGTGATATAATGACGAGGCAATCTGATTGAACAGCTTAACGGGCCGGTAGGCAGAGGCGTGACCGAGGCGAATAATACCCCTTTGTTATTCAGTTATTCCAAGGGCTAAACGTGACATTGACGGGGACATAAAAGTAAGGGCTAGAGTCAACACCGCGTCTGGAAGCGGCTGCATCTTCCTCCTGAGTTGGGTTGCAGGAGACATAATCAGGAGTCACCACAGTCGATGGATATAACGAAATACTTAACACACCACAAATGATGTTCACAGACAACATTTTACTCACCTGTCCTCCTTCTGTTGTCGTGTCACCGATTCTAGGTTATAGCCAAGTTGGGTGGTTTTCTGAATTTGTCTTGGGCATCTCGGGTGGCTGGAGTGATGGCTTTGTTCATCTTTTTTGCAGGTTTCAGCTACACTGTTTATCCGTTTCTTTCTTTGTCTTCCTCTGGACTTTCTCCAAAAGTGATGTTGAAAAAAAGTCTCATACGCGGTTTGGTCTGGCTGTATTCTCACTAATTGACTGAACCATTTCATTCCTCGTCTGTCAGAATAATCCAGACATGTTCTTATTTTAACTTTCTCTCTATTGCTTGTAGTCGTAACCCTGTCTCTTCTAGGTTTGTTAGTGACGTTGTGTTGTTATGCGTTTCGTTTCGTAAAATAGCCACTCAGTTCACAATATCCTCCCCGCCCCCAAATTATCTCAGGATTAATGTTCGTCTTGGCAACTTATAAGCTGTCTGTTGATTTTTCGGTTTTCTTCTTTTAATTCACTTTATATCGGGACGTCGAGATTTCGTGGGGAGTTCCCGGGAAATTCCAGTTTGGCGGAGGGGGGGGGGGAGGGGGGGGGGGTTGTTAGGATGTGAAATGAAACACCGACTAACATTAACACTAACCATAACACACCCCCTCCCCCCAATATTGGACTTTCCCGGAAATTCTCCACAAAATCCCGGAGTCCCCGATACGGGGTGAACTAAAAGAAAAGTACAGATTTTTCTAGTCGGTTTGTTTTGTGTTTAGCAAAAAATTAGTGTACAGATTATCCTCTTTGTGCATGAAACCATTCAGTCCATAACTTCTTAGACCCCTCCTCGGTTAATAAAAAAAAGGGGTGGGGGGCCTTTTCCCATGCCTTTGGGCGTACTGGGCATAAAGTAAAGTGAAATACCCCTTTTTCCCGGCCTTCAGGTGTATTAGGCGTTTAGTGCTTGGCCTGTATTTTATATAATTTATACCAGTCGTCACTCTGTGGTCAGCATCACACCAACCGCCTTTACCTGCCAAGACTTTTCTTTGGTGTCCATATAGGCTGGGTCGACCTAGAAGTCAAGGACATTTTTGAGAAAAGTCCGGCTTTTTTTTCAGATTCCAACCCAAGACTTTCAGATTCCAACCCAAGACTTTCAGATTCCAACCCAAGACTTTCAGATTCCAACCCAAGACTTTCAGATTCCAACCCAAGACTTTCAGATTCCAACCCAAGACTTTCAGATTCCAACCCAAGACTTTCAGATTCCAACCCAAGACTTTCAGATCCCAACCCAAGACTTTCAGATTCACATATGATTAAGTAATGTGTTAATACAGACTTTGTTTGAAACATTCGGTTATACTTATGTGCCTCCTTCCTTTCTTCCGTTGGTCTTCCTGGCACAGTTTGTGTTGTATTTGGGACTCCCTTGATAATGACTTTGTTAGAAACGGTTGGATATGTGTATGTGCGACCTTTCTTTCCTTTGTTGAGTTTTCTGGTTACACTCTCTGTTGTGTTTAACCTGAATGTGTTGGGTGAGGTTCGAACCGCAAGAGCACCGGTTCCTACGTGGACTACATATACCATGTATGTCTCTAACACAAACCCAGTGCGTCTTATAAGTTGAGTGAATACCGACATTACAGCACTCGGTATATTCCCATAAGCACTCCGTACCCATCTTCAGCAGCTAGGGAAGAGTTCCAGTGCCGATGTTAAGCACTTGCCAGTAGCAGTCTGATTGGACGTTCTTCTTGGTTGCCATCTGAGTATTGAGTCATGGTCTGTTCTCGCTGGTCTGTTCTCGCTGGTATGTTCTCGCTGGTATGTTCTCGCGTCTACATTGTTCACTTGCTCCCGGAAGAGCCTTGACCACACATATAGAAGTCTGTTTATAACAATACTTAATTATTTTTGTCTGTGCAAGACAGCTGGGTGTATGTTCTATAACAAGCCAAGCGTTGGTTTATGTAATGGGAGCTCAGTATACTAAGTTTTATAACAAGCCAAGCGTTGGTTTATGTATTGGGAGCTCAGTATACTATGTTCTATAACAAGCCAAACGTTTGGTTTATGTGATGGGAGCTCAGTATACTATGTTGTATAACAAGCCTAGCGTTGGTTTATGTAATGGGAGCTCAGTATACTATGTTCTATAACAAGCCTAGCGTTGGTTTATGTAATGGGAGCTCAGTATACTATGTTCTATAGCAACAAGGCTCAGTATCATTGTCCCATTATATGTCACATGAGATTCACAGTATGTTCTTCCATTCCGTTCTGTCCTGTGCAGTCATTTCAATATCATGAATGGAATACATTACAGCTCCTTTCTGGTCACTCCCATCAACGTTTCATTTTTTTGTTTCTTTTGGGCGTCCTCCTTCCTGAATCCCACTGTTTCCCATTTTAATGCCTGTTTGGTGATTCTCTGCTGGTTTCTTCCTAGGTTGTGTCCAGTCTATTGCATCTACTTTGTCTTATAACCCGTACAGCTCAATATTCATATTAGTTGTGTATCCTTTACAGGACGTTGTTGAACCAACCCGAACATTTTTTGGCCGTTGTGGTTTGTCTTGGCTAATTTACGTCCAGTAGTTTGCCATTAAAGCTCAGTATAATATGTTTTAAAAACACATTTAGGGGATTTAGACTGGCACCTTTCCGTTTTTCCAGGGGATTATACTGCTCTATGGGGGAATGTGGGACTTACAGCCATGGCGATGGCGAGTGTGACTAGCAAGCCCCGCCCGTGTTAAGAAAATTCTTCCGCAATTATAGCGTGGGATTTCATGACCATTGTTGTCAACATTTGTCTTTACTCTGTTTTTTCTAAGACGCACAGTTTTTATACTTTCTGTAGTCATTCTTCCTTCATTCTCATTAGCTTTCTAATGTGCCCTATCACACAACACGGTCCATATTTTTAAAAGGAGTAGAAAATTATAGGGAAGAGAAAAAGTTAGTAAGAAACAACAAATAGTTTATGTTAGCTTTACAAAATCGATCACAATAAATGGCATTTTGTACCCACGAGTCCACCTCAGTACCTGTATCATTCATGTCCCGCTTGCACGCGTCTTTATATCGCAGTAGATAATACAAAAGCCCAGTATAAGGTGTTTGCTAAGAGAGCCCAGCGTAATGCTTTGAGACAACAAAGATCAATATAATATAGTTTGTTGTATAAAGTGGTAGCTCCTCCTCTTTCTGGTGTTCATTGTTGGGGACACTAGGGAGTGCCTTTGTGGGTAACGCAGACAGGAACGAACAGTTCGTTGATTCTGTCAGGACGCAGAAGAAATTCGCCAATCTTTGACGCGTCTATAGGGAAATCCCCCTCCCCGTCTATTTCTTTGTCTCTCCTATCACGAATTTATATACTCTCTCTCTCTCTCTCTCTCTCTCTCTCTCTCTCTCTCTGTGCGTGCGTGTTTTGGTGTATGTGTGTGTTATAAGTAAGGGAATGTTTAACTGGCACGTAGCGCCTTTCCCTAATTCCCGAACTTCTCTGTCCACTTCTGTGCTCAAGAGTTTTGACTGCCCATTAGGTTGTCGCCCCTGACGAGCCGTTGGTGACCAGAGTGCCGTGTCGTCGGTTTATGAGTGTGTAGTCTGCTGTGTCAGCGTTTTCTGTTTACTAAAATTGAGAAAACATAGTACTTTAAAGAAGCATCCACTTCTTCCCTGTGTGGAGGGGTGGGGTGATGAAAAGGGGGGCAAGGTGGGTGGATAGACCCACTGCTCATTAACAAGACTCTTGTAAAAGGTGTCTACTTAGGGGTTTATTGGATCGAAAGGCGCAGATGTCGCAACCTAGCTGTACACTGCAACACATCGAACCAACTGTTCTTGCAAAGCGATCGAAGATGAAGAAGAAAAAGAAACTATCGTTAACGGATGTCGTCGCAGAGTAGAACTTACAGGATGTCCTCCAACTGGGAACTCATGGTGAGAACTGAATTAGTTCCAGTGAATCGAGACGTAGCGGGATACATGTGTACTGTGTATGTTTAGCGCACACACTGAGAGGGGGAGGGGGGGGGGAGACGGCTAGAAATGTCCCTATTTTTCCCTCCTCCTCCTCCTTCTTCTTCTTTTTATGCTGCTGCTGCGGCTTCTTCTTCTTCTTCTTCTTCTTCTTCTTCTTCTTCTTCTTCTTCTGCTTCTTCTTCCTCTCATCCTCCTCCTTCTTCTTCTTCTTCTTCTTCTTCTTCTTCTTCTTCTTCTTCTTCTTCTTCTTCTTCTTCTTCTTCTTCTTCTTCTTCTGCTGCTGCTGCTGCTGCTGCTGCTGCTGCTGCTGCTGCTGCTGCTGCTGCTTCTTCTTCTTCTTCTTCTTCTTCTTCTTCTTCTTCTTCTTCTTCTTCTTCTTCTTCTTCTTCTTCTTCTTCTTCTTCTTCTTCTTCTTCTTCTTCTTCTCCTCCTCCTTCTTAAAAGTGTTGTCATTGTATGAGTTTAAGCTTCAAGGCCCAATAGATCTGATTCCAGTAATGAGTCACTTCTTACGACATGCTTGCTAAAAGGCAGTGGGTTTATTCTTCCCCCGTCCATGTCCCCCCAGCTAAAGGGGTCCTGGATCTGACCTGTTGACGTCATTCTAGTTTTCGAGGGAACCCCACTCATCGCACAGACGGAAAGTGTACACTGTCTGTCTATATCTGCCTGGCTTTCTGTCTCTCTCTCTCTCTCTCTCTCTCTCTCTCAAGCTCTCTCCTCTTTCTCTCTCTCTCTCTCTTTCTCTCTCTCTCTCTCTCTCTCTCTCTCTCTCTCTCTCAAGGAGATGCAAATCAGAAACGGACTAATATTATGTAAAAGATACCATAGGAGCTAAGGGCGGCGAAGGAAAGAATAGTTTGGGATAATGATGCTTAGGAACCAACAGTCTGCATAAAAGTAAGTGAGATCTGTAAAATTGAGATAGTGGAACAAAACTTTAGCTCAGAAGTGGAAAGGTAACCATAACTTTCCGCCTCAGTTTACAGCAGGTGAACGTTTTGAAGAGAACTTCTTTGAAAACGGGGATATCTAGGTTTTGCTTTGTTCGGTCTGCCGTCCAGGTTGGAATTTGTTAACCTCAGGGTGTTATGGCAAATTTTTAGGTAGCAACCCACATGGGACAAACCGTTTGATCGATGACAGTGAAGACAGTTACATTCTCAGCAGGGATAGACACAGTGACCACAGAGTGCAGGAACTAGGTCTGTTCCCCACACACGCGTTTCTTTACAGAATTAGTCAACACGGCAGGAAATTGGGAAGTTGGGGGGAATTGTACTGTCTGGGTATTTGGCCACATGCGTCAGTGTCCAAAAACTGTTAGTGTGATTCGTATTGTTAGCAGTTTTGCTGCCTTCTCTTTCACTTTTTCTTCTCTTGTGTGCTTTTGGATTCTGTTCTATTGTCTTCTTGTATCTATCTCTTGTCCTCCTGTCTTCTCTCCTGTTGTCCTCCTATATTCTCTTTTGTTGTCCTCCTATAATGTCTTCTAGTGTTCTAACGTCTTCTTTTCTGTTGTTCTCATATTCTCTCATCTGTTGTATGCATGTATTCTCTCCTCTTATTGTATTTCTCTTGTCTTGTCCTCCTGTTTTATCTTGTCTTATCCTCCTGTTTTCTCTTGTCTTGTCCTCCTTTTTTCTCTTATCTTATCCTCCTTTTTTAACTTGTCTTATCCTCTTGCTTTCTCTTGTCTTGTCATCCTGTTGTCTCCTCTCTTGCCCTCCTGTTTCCTATTGTCGTGTCCTGTTTTCTTTTGTGTGTTTGTGTGTGTATACCAGTGAAGTCCTAGCACATGCGCCTACTGGACATTTGCAGAGCGGCCCCACGAACATAGGACTCCATGCTAATCAGTATATGTCAAGTGACCGTTCCATTTACGTTTGGTTGCTGTGAGTGGTTGTCGTAGGGGCTGGGTGGGGGAGGGGGGGGGGTTAGGGAAGGGGGTGAATCTTCCAAGAGCTGGAAGGGGGCGGGCGCTAAAATCTTCCAGGTGCTTACGTCATCAGAGGGTCCTAATCCCGCCTTGCTTGTATTGTACCAGTTTCTGCTCTGTTCTGTCCTTATTACCAGTCCGCCCCTCCCCCCAATTTTTTATTCTCTCTCTCTCTCTCTCTCTCTCTCTCTCTCTCTCTCTCTCTCTCTCTCTCTCTCTCTCTCTGTGTGTGTGTGTGTGATTGAACTGTCGGAAGACTAGGTAGGTAGGTGCTTTGCTGGAGAGGAAACTAATCGTCAGGTACAACCAGCATCGCTAAAGGAGAAGCTTTAGACTATAACTGTGACTAGGTTATGTGCGCCAAATAAAATGCTTTGCAGCATTGCACGCCACCAAGAACCATGAAAAGGACTCAAAGAAGACACTAAATACTGTCCCGACCGGCGAAAAAGTCGTCTGTCGGCGAGCCAGCTGACGACCCGCTTGCCGGAAGACGAGGTAACGGAGAGCGGCCATTTGTTCTCGTCCCACAATTAATGTTAGGAAATAACATACCCAAACTACGGAGTAGCAGTGCAGACTAAAAAGAAATGTTACAGCCAACCTGCCAAGACTGTCTGAGGCGTAACAAGTCCGGCTAACTCGGAAAAGAAATAACAGGAAGATCAAACTAGGAGGAGAAAGGCTGGAGACGAGAAAAAAGAAGTGGCTGTGTGACAGAGCAATGGATAGGCCAACAGAGAAACAACCACACTCACACACACACACACACACACACACACAATCCTGTACAAACGATCATTGTGCAGGGGAAGATGTAGGTGGTTCTAGTAATGAATAAGTGATTGTTCCCTATTGAAGCGTCACGCACCCCGGGCTCGGCAGTGCGCAGATTAGCACAGCCAGCATGCTGGGCCAGATAAGCAAATCCCTCAGCAAATAAGTACTGCCAGTTGGGTCAGAGACGAGTCTGGCGCACCGTGTGGAGTTGAGATAGTGACTTCTTGTAGATGATTGGTTTGTAGCTGGTCGCCGTGGCCAGTTGTCTGTCTGGCATGTCACACATCACACGACATGATGTTATTTATCGTCATCGTCACGGCATGTCGTTGGTTCACCAGTTCCTGTTGATTGTCTGTTCCGTTGCTTTGCCCAAAAAAAAAATCTCGAAGGGGGTGCTTTAGGTTATAATTGTGACTAGGTTATGTGCGCCAAGGAAAATGGCTTAGCATTGCTCGCCGCCACGTAGCCATAAAAGGGACTCCTTTAGTGCTGATGCGATAAGAGGAGACAGGCCCAAATACTGTTCCGACTGGCAACGAAGTGGGGGGGGGGGGGGAGGGGGGGGATGCAGTCAGAAGATCGATTCTTCTTGTCGGTGTCCCGGAGCGCACAAGGTATTAAACTGATCTAGCTAAGTATAAACCAGTCACCAATTTCCGACAGGGAAACCAGGACGTGATGACCTCCAGCCCCTGCTCAGCGGGGATGCCCAGGAAATGACTCGGCCTTCTGGGTGCTGTTTCCGACACCCCACCAGCTTACATCTATCAGTCGCCACCAGCTGACACATTCCTGTTACTGATTTAGCTAGACAACTTCCCGATTATTAGTATAGAGCCGGCTACTGTTTATCAGTCTGTGAGACAGGCCTCGTTATTGGACGGTAATTGAACCAGTATATGTTTTTTTTTCTTCTTCTTCCCTAAAGCGGTGTTGGGCAGGCAGGGACATGTTTATTATTATTTTCGTGTGTTTTTTTTTTCAAATCTATGTTGCTTGTGTTTATGACAGTGTCCCGTCCTGTTCACGTTCACAAGCCCATCTGCACACTGGCCGACCTTTCATTCATACTTTTTCAGACTCTTTTACGTCAGAGGGGTGTCACATTGTCTTGCCTCCAGTTACATCAGCGCCGATGTCGCGTGTTCTATATTACACGACGAAACAGCTTTCAACAATCCCAGAACATCTAGAACTGGCCCTAACCCAAACCCCCTACCTGCAGCCTGAGCCGAGGTCACACGGGAGACTCTTTTCGAAGAGAGCGGTACACCCCTCTGACCTAGATCAGACTGAGTAAGTGTTTAGATAGGCCGGAAAACGTGTACAGGTCCAAGTTTCCATATTGTTAGTGCTTGATAGATATTACTGGATGTTTGCAGTTCAGTTTGTCTGTGTGCCCTCATACAACGGCGTTAAGCGGTTCCTGGCGCTATAATTACGGATAGAAAAAAAAAAAAAACCAGCAAAGAATCACCAACTAGACACTGAAATGTGATGTAAATGGATTGAGAAAGCGTAGATGCCCGTCCAAAACTAACTAACCCTAAAGCGAACGTCGATTAGGTTAAGGTTTAGAGGACGGATTTCTTACGTGCGCAACACGGACAGGGCGTCCCATCTCACTACCCAGAGACCAGAGAAACATTACTAGAAGTCCTGATGAAAAAATCCCAGTCTTCACGGGGCTTCATCGAACGTTGATGGAGAGACGCTAATGGGCTCCATCTGTCATGTCATAGGGAATGAACAGGATAGAGCAGAGTGGAAGGATAGACTGCGAGCCCTTTTTAACGTAAAATGTTCACATAAGGAGAGAGGGGAACCCTTGAGCCGTAGAAATATATATATATATATATATATATATATATATATATATATATATATATATATATATATATATATATATATATATATATATATATATATATATATATTATATATATATATATATATATATATAATAAACAAAACATACAGTGCATTGATTTGCACTCATAGAAAGATAAAAGAAGACACTACACAAAATGCAATTGGAAGGACTAGGGAGCCAACCAGTCAGAGCTCTCTTTTACATGTTCGTTGTATTCTAGACACAGCATTACGGCCCAATTTGTTTGTAAATTGTTGTGTTTGTTGTTCGACCTATGCTTGTTTAATATAATTTTCACTAATTTATGGTGCCATTACAATGGTTTGAGACGAATTATGTCCGTTATCCATGGTTGTGGATTTCAAGCTGTACGATAGAAATGGCCATTGAAGACACATTTTTGTGTGTGGTGCCTAGTTGGTCATATTCTTAGTAAACTTTTTTCCACAGCGAGGCACACACACGCCATTTGGACGTGACAGGTTCGATTCCCGGCACGGTTAACTATTTGTTTATAATTTTATGTTGTCTAGAGTCCTTCTGTCTTTCTACTTTTTTGTGTGAGTGCCGATCGATACATTGTCTGTTTATTATATATATATATATCCCGGGAAAGTGAAGGCGGCCGGCGTGATACTGACCACATCACCCATCTTGTGCCGATTGGTCTATAAAAATATAGGTCTAGCCCTATATGCCCTATACGCCTCAAGGCGTGGAAAAGGGTCCTTTACTTTTTTTTTATTGGCACCGAACAAGACAATGATGATGATTATGCGGTTGAAAGGGGTTTGCAAAATTTGCGCCTTCTTGATTATCCTCACTGAGGTTTTAATCCTTCAGACGGCATTCCTGGAGGGGATGATTGACTACCACCACTTCGGTGTTCAGTGGAGGAGCACTAGCGGCTGGTCGAGTAGTTAAGGCGTTGGGCTCTCTTGAGTTTATTGGTATGGGTTAGATTTCTTTCTCTTTGTTGGCCATGAGCCAGTTCAAGACAACTGTAGTAGCCACGCCGCCTTCAACCGTCGATTCATGGACCCCGAGCCCCTTTCTTTCCCTGTCTCAAATAGCCCTAAAAATGGCAAATAAAGGCAGTATTCCAAGGACATGGTTTTATCATAGTGGTTAGTATTGCACGGTTCTGTCTCACAGGTCGAAGAAGGGAGAAAGAGTTCATGGAAGCTATAAGAAACCAGTCGTACTGCACGGAAGTGTATCATGGGTAGACAGGCAAATGTTTTTTTTTTTTTAATGGAAGCTGCTATGTGGTCTTATATGTAAGAATAATGTGAACAACCTAACGGATAAACAGCACAGTATGTAGATGTTTTCCAGGGAATTTACCCAAAAAGAGAACAGATTACCCGCATCTGAAGAAAGTCTTCTGGTAACCTGCAGGTGTTCTGGCATGAGCTGGAGCACTATGTGTCAGTCATCATTATCATGTAGAAGGTCCTTTGCAAAACGTCGCTCTCATCACAGTCTGCCTGAAAGAAACTCGGCCTCTCGCCAGTTCTCCTCCCTCATGCACTTTCACACTCAAGGAGTCACTTATATCCTGTGCCCATCTTCGTGTCGGTCGGCCCCTGCCCCTCCTTCCTGGTACCATGCCTTCTGCTATATTTTTTTTTTCAATCCGTCGTGGCGCTTGATATGACCAATGGCGCTATATATGTGTGTCAGTACAAACAAATAGTTCAAGTGCATTTCTGTAATTCTTGATGTGTACGTTCTCGGCACTTTTTAATGGGTGTACTTTGTCGGCGTCTGTGGCTTAGGCGTTTCGAACGCGCTTCGTAATGCCAGGGTGCCCGGTTCGATCCCAGCTGCAAGCTCTGCGCCTTGCGTTGGTTTCGACAGTAACATCGAGAGCCTGCCGTCCAGAGAGAAATGACAAACTACTAGATTGAAATTTGCTTAGAAAAACCGCCACAGCCAAAAAATGCTGGGGTGGTTTTGCAACGTCCTGTAAAGGATACGTGACTAACTTTTGTTTAAAAAAAACTATATGCCGCAGTAAAGGAAAATTGGTTTACATGTAAAGCAGGGTAGGCGACCTTTTTTAAGTCTCCGGGTCAAATTTAGAAGTGCCAACCTGTTAGTTGCTGGTCAAAATAAATCAGACAGATACTGGTGCCATTGGAATCTGAATTCCTCGCTTGCTGCTGAAGATGGTGACCGAGCGTTTATGGGGATGTCCAGAGTGTTATGATATGATGTCGATTCTTAATTCAGCTTTCCACATTCAGAATTCGTTCAAGCTGGATTATTTGCAGATAAGATAGTTATTTTACACCAGCCTCACCAGTAAAGGTTGCTGCACGGGCCAGTTTTGACCCACGGGTAATAGTTTGCACACCCGTGATGTAAAATGGCCCAAGTCACACACAAAACTAAGCGCTGTGCTCAAAATATACAGCGAGGAATCTAATGTATGTATGCCGAAATCACGCGTGCTGTTCCGCAGGGAGGGGACAGAATGGAGAAGACTGTGCAACACTCTTTCTGAGAACAAATGTCTTTTTGCAACTGAGAAGGTTCTCAGACACGTTTGATTTCCGGCATCAGTGACTTTTGGGGAGGGGCGGGAAGGTGGTTGGGGGGGGGGGAGCGGAGCGGCGCAACAATGGCAGCTCTATCTTGCAGCGTTATTTGTAATATATTTTCTACACTGTTACAGCCACTGAAATAAACAGAGTGTGAACTGTCATCGGATATCTGGAAGAAAATGCAGCAGACCGGTTACAATGGGGGATCATATGTGAATGCCTTATGCGTCAACTTAGCGAATGCGGTTAACGGTTTCCTGATTCTCCAGTATACCGTTTCGATTCTAGCCGTAGGCGGTTTCCAGTTGGTTGTATTGCTAGAAACTGCGGCTGCTGCCGCGGTGTAGCGGCTAGATCCTGGCCTGCTGGTCCAAAGGATGTGGATTCAGGTCCTGACGGGGCCTGTCTTGCTTTTCAAAAATGTCCTTGGCTCCCAGGTAGACCCAGCTTTAAATGGATTCCAGGTAAAGACCAGGGACGTAAAGGCGGCCGTTGTGATGTCGACCACATCATCCACCGAGTGCCGACTGGTCTCAGAAAAAGTACAATTATTTTAGATGAGAATCACCCGGGTGCAAGTCCCAGAAACCCCGTTCAACAGTTAGGTTATATTAGGGCCCCCGACTACAGCCGGGAAAAGGGGGGGGGGGGGTTGTAACGAAACACTGCGTTCCAATTGGCGAGTTTAGGAAGCCAGCACAGTTTTTAAAAATAAATCTGACTCGTTGCGATATTGAACGCAAGACCTTCAGGCTGCCAGGCGAGTGACTAGCCACTACGCTGCTGCACCAACTCCACACATAACCACATATTTACCCGAACTAACCAGGATGATTGCTCCTATTGACTACCACTCAGACCAGACAACTTACTCTCCCGGGGATATTTCCCTTTAACTAAACGATTTATGGCCTTGCGTGGATTTATAGCTTCCTGCTTAGTTTATGCTAGCAACAGTCTGCAGAAGTTCCAGTGTACCAATGACTGTAAAATTGTTGCCTTTTTAATTACCTGGTGCCTTGGTAACCTCCTGGGTAGACGCTTACCTGCTGCCTTAAGATCTTTGGTTCAAGCCCACACTAGGCGGATACAAAAATAAACATTTGTCTCCTGGGCCACCTAGCTGATAACAGGTATAATAACAATTCTAAGGAAGTACAGGGAGCAGTGTAATGATCGCAGCATCATCCATTGAGCGCCGAATGGTCCAAAAAAAAAAAAAAAAAATCAATGCCTAGAATCATTATGTTGCCTATTGCCATCTACAAGGTCGGACAATTAAGTAATGACACTAATACACAAAAAAAAAAAAAAAAAAAAAAATCAATGCCTAGAATCATTATGTTGCCTGTTGCCATCTACAAGGTCGGACAATTAAATAATGACACTAATACACAAAAAAAAAAAAAAAATCAATGCCTAGAATCATTATGTTGCCTGTTGCCATCTACAAGGTCGGACAATTAAGTAATGACACTAATACACCCCCCCCCCCCCCCCCACCCAAAAAAAAATAATTTTCAACATTTGAAGATAAAACGTGTATTTAATTGAAAGGAAGCTATTGAGCACTGATACAACGAGTGGCATGATCTAACAATCACTGGACGACCTGTGTAGTTCTTCTATCGTTATGGCCCTTAAAGTCGATGTTACCGCCCTTTGGATGTCATCAACCTCGTCAAAGAAGCGTCCTTTCAATGGTAACTTTAATTTTGGGAATAGAAAATAATCACAGGGAGGCAAATCTGGGAAATAGGGTTCATGGTTGAGAACACACACTTGTTTTGTGGCCAAAAATTCCCGCGCAACTACCGCCTGGTGAACTGGTACATTGTTATGATAAAAAAAAAAAAATGCCAACTGTTGAATACTTGGGTCAGACTCAGACAATCCTTTTTAATAGACGTTTGAAAATAAATAAACTGTGGCTTTGTCTACCTGTCGGCTCTTTGGCTAAATCGATGCGAACGCTTCGTAATGCCTGGATGCCGGGTTCGATCCCATATGCGGACCATCCGCCTTGCTTTGGTTTTGGCAGTGGTATCAAGAAAGCCGACCGTCCAGTAAGCAATGGCAAACTACTGGACGTGAATTTGCCTAGAAAAACCACACAACAGGCAGGAGCTGTTGGGGTTGGTTCTGCAACGTCCTGTAAAGGATACGCAACTAACCTTTTGTCGACCTGGGAGCCAAGGTTGTCTTTGAAACAAGTCCGGTCGCACCATGGCGGCTCCCTTTATCGAGGCATCATCGTCGTCGTCATCATCATCAAGTGTCTTGCCAGCTAGCATAGGCGTTCATGCATCTCCCAGATCTCGGTCTTTGGAGTCTGGATCAATTCCACTGATGATATTCCTCCATGCCACTGCCCTAAGCCGTCCGCCATCATTTCTCTTGGTCTGCCTTTCCGTCTTCTACTAGTGGTCTTTCCAGTCGTCACGATATTCTCCAGTGCTCTTTTTCTTCTCACACGAACAACGAACTTTATATTCTTCTCATTGTTGTATATAATGTTCTACTTTCATTAAACATTTCCAGGCAGTCATTGTTAGTTGTTCTAGCAGTCCAGTATATTTGCAGCATTCTTCTCAAGAAATCAAAGCATAGGCAGCAATAAATATAATTGAGCGCAGTCGAGATGATACCCAAAAAAACTAAATTTTTAGCATAGCAAAAGCATTCTCTCAGACTCTCTTATTAGTTTTGTTCCGTAAAAAAGCCGGTCATGTTCATATTTTCTTCTATTACGTTTTCCGGTTCCGTGTTGACTGCGGTTGCTTATAAGCTTTGTTGTTTTGTCTGTTAACCACAGTTTATCTTGTATTTAGGGCTCAGTTGATAAAGGCTTTAGTCGAAACGTTCGGTTATATGTGTGCGCCTCTTTTCTATTCCTCCTGTGGAACTTTCTGCCCACCGTTTGTGGAGTATTTAATAATCCATAAACAGATATGTAGAGAAAAAAAAATAGACAAAAACACGCACATTAAACTTACCGCAAAAACTTAGATGCACAGTTGATCCATTAGCTGCAGGAGAAAAGTCTGTCTGGACCTCATAGACAACATGAGCCATTATAGGGGAACCGGAACTCAAAATTTTCCGACTGTGAGCACACACGTATAGCACTTAACATGAAGCTGAATAGAACGGAGCCATACCACGCACCAGGATGATCTTTTTTAAGACCGTTGAATGCCTTCTCGTTGCACATTCGGCTTCCGTAGGTGCATTGCTACTTTTACCATTTTCTTTCCTGTTCCCGGTACGGGATTTTTCAGCGAGGTTGTAGCAGAGCTCTCGGGACAAGGTCCTTATGTAGGCTGTGTGCATAAACTTTAACGAACGCATAACATTTCTTTTTTTGCGTTTGCCCTTGCAAGGACATTTAGTACGCTGTGTTGTGGTTTTCACCAACAGCCGTCTCGGAGAGTGGCTCCGTGATAAAGGGGTCAAGCCGCTTGCATCGCACTCTGAAAGTCGCGGGTTAGCATCACGGCTGTGTCGTTTGCTTTAAGAAAGTACAGTTTTTATAGACACCACTGCGGATCGCCACCGTAGCTACGGAGCTCGTTCCTTTTTTTTCAACGCTCTCTGCTGGCGGCTAGCGGAGAGAGACCGAGACATATCAGGGGAAACTCTGTGCAGTGATTTCGATCCTCTTGACTTTAACATTTCAGAAAAACCCATGTGTATTCACCTGTTACGACATGCTTGGTTTGGTTTGATTTAAATAACGGATCGACATTGTGGCACAAAGGTGGTAACCCTAAATGATCCGTTCTACTTCTGACTCAAGCCTGAGTCCGAAGAATCTGAGTGCAATGTACAGACTCCGTAGCACCGGCAGTTATCCTGCAAATACTTTTGGGTAGATGTTTAACTCCAAATTTTGCCCTGGCAGCGCCGTTAGGCTACTCTTTTCGATTTCCAGCTGCCAGATAATTTTTTTTTAACGTGCGCAACAGTACACACGGGTGTCTGATATAACTATACAGAGATTATGGACAAATTACTAGGTAAGTGAAAAAATACCAGCCTTCAGAGGGGCCTGAACCCGGGACCTCCAGCACTCAAGGCGGACGCCATGCCTGAGAACACTCAGGCCTTTTTACGACATGCTTGGTAGGGAGCAGTGGGTTTATTATTCTCTAGGTGCCCTGCCGGGGCACCGACAGCTAATCCACGCAAAGAAATAACCCAGATAAATGCGTCAGAGCTGAACAAAAGGGATACTTTATAGGCAACAAAACCTCAGATAAAGAACACTTCCATGTTTCTAATGTGGCTGCTTTAGACGAAAGCGCAAGGGCCCTAACGAGCCAAGATGTACAGCGTCAAATCTTATTGATGATTATCCTTGTCTGCACAAACGCATGTGCATATGCATACATCGCTGTAGCCAGTCTGTGCACGTTGTCAGTCTGCCCTGGTGCCCACGATTTATATCTTTTGCAAGAATGCCGTCTGTTTGTTTGAGCTCCCCAAGGTGACGTAACTTGGGCGGCCGGTGTCATCTTTGATTTCATTGTTGTTGTGTGTTATCATTATTTATTCGCTGTGACTCCCATGTGATTCCGCAGCTGTTTTTTTTCTGAAAGTGCGCGCGCGTAAGGGGGGGGGGGGGGGGGGGGGGGGGCTGTAAAAGTCCACGCGCGCAGTTCATGCGTGCATGTCAGTGGATTCGTGCGTTCTCTGAATAATATATGTATCTTGCATATTTTTCGTATACATTATGCATGTAAATATGCAATAATAATTCTTCCGTACTTACAGCATTTTCTATGGTTATATGTGAGTAAATAGTTCTAAGTGTGTGTGGTAATGTAAACTGGTTTTCATGTATATGTTTTTGCGTACATGTCTATATGTATGCAGGAATGCGTTTCTTTTAGCTGAACCCTTTGGAGACGGTGCCTTTTTAGAGTTTCAGTGCAAAGGCGACGGAGCCTTCAGGAGCGGATTCTCCTAATTTGCACACCCCCCCCCCCCCCCAAAAAAAAATTATATATAAAACATATTCTTTTTAATTAACATATATGAAACCATATATTTATTCTTGTAGAAAATTAAATGAACTATCACAATCTTTGTGAATCAGGCTGACCTTCAGTGACATCTCAACATTTTTGTTTTAAATTAGCTGTGCTGGTCTGCATATCAGTGCATACAATTTTAAACAGTTAGTACAAACATGACTAAATTTAACTATTTGGGTACATTTTCTGATTAATCGAGCCTCAATAAAACCTAACACTTGTATTTTGGGAAGTGAGGCCCATTGGACACATCTGGCATGTGGTTCGACTGCTTTTTCTGCCTCCTGCTGCGTTTTGGTTGCTTTATTGCAACAGTCCCTTTTACCATTGCTGGACACAGGTAACATCCTTCCCCGAAAGCCGATATTAAGCATCCCGTATGTGCAAGAAATGCAAGAAGCAATTAGATTGGCTGATACGAAGACCAGACAGCCAATCTCAAGACTCGTATTTCTGGGCTGACGATCAGCTAAGGCGTCTTTTTGCCAAATTTGTTGTTGGCCCGACAGAGCTATACGAGTAGAGCTATACAATACAGTCTTGAAGGTTTGCGCGCCCGGCTCTCTAGCGAAGTTGGTTAAACTTGACTTTCGCGGCGGCCGGGTGACGAACTCCTTGTGGTCCGGGTTCACTCCCGGGGGTAGGCAGAAAAGCCACATTTCTCCCAGATTAACGGTACCTATAATGGAATCAATGCCGAAGGGTTGCGATATCCATAGTACCGAGCCAAAGGGTTTACAACTCATGGTTCCTGGATACGTAAAAAAAAAAAAAAAAAAGTTTGCGCAAATTAAATCTGAACTGAAGCTTGCAAGTTGAATTTAAGACTTTCTTTAGCAGACGAGGCTTGGTCATTTTGCTGCGACTAGCTCCAAAACGATTGTAGCGCGAGAGCGAGGCATTCTGCAATCCTCATTTGAACCTAAAATAAGAAAGCTAAGACTGTCTCTTCAATTTTCATGCTGTCCCCATCTTCACTCCATTTGGAGCTTTTATATTTTTCAGGCCCATCTTCGCCCATTGACACACTTATGATTATAAGACGCGGGACAAGGCACTCTAATCGGACGTTTAGTCTCCGCCTTAAGCTGTCCGATGGTCAAGTGTAACTGGCAGGGGAGTTCTCTCTGTACTGTTTGTTCGGAAAGCTTTCTGCGTTGTCTTCTGTTTACTTTTTTCACGCTGAGAAAGAGGAGGCCTGTGACGTAGGTTTCAACACTTTCCTGGGGTGGGAGGGGTGTGTTCGGGCCAGTTATGCATGTTTTAGGACCGGTAAAAGCGCTTGCATCCTGGAATATACAGCACACGATATCACGGGCCGACCGGAACACCCTGTAACCTTCAGTAAAGTTGACGAGCCCAAAGAAGTTTGAATGAAAACTGACCTAGTGTGTAAATGGGCAGAGCTGACGCAGATGGGCCTGACAATGAGAAAAGTACCTTCCATTTATTGTACTCTCTTAAGGCGTTTAGACGACCTGGACGTTAATGTTTTGGACAAAAGAGTTAAAGTTCATTTTTCAGATGATTCACATATAACAATTACAATAACTGAGACATTACTTTAAGCAACAACAACCACAACAAAAGCTACATCTACATCAGTAGTACTAACAAACATGTAATGGTTCTTAAAACAACTGTGTTACAACAGATATGTATGTGTGTGTGTGTTGTGTATATTTATGTGTGTGTGTGTGTGTGTGTGTGTGCGTACGTGCGTTAAATACCTTCATCACAGATGAATGTACAGTGAATAAATGAGTCGTTGATTCCTAAAATATGTCTCCCATATTTGAGCGCGTTTCTAAAATTGTGACCACCAACTGATTGCGAGCTTTTCATTTGTATTTTCGTGTGTGGAAAACCTACATAATTAATCAAACCAGACTCAGTCACAATTAGTTATGCGATAATTATTCCAATAAACAATTAATTTTGCTGTTTTTATGCTTTATGAACAGTTTTTCGTGGCCAGTGATCATTCCGTGAAGCATATTCTGTATTATGAGGTTTCTGCAAGAATTTGAGTTTTCTTATGGGCTTTCATTTTCTGTCCAATTTTCCTGCTGCCTCATCTGGGCAGGTTTCAATAGAAATGCGGGCCGATGTTAATTTTCCCGAGACCCATATGTGGCCAGCGTTTTTTACGGTTGGCTAGTCCCTTCTAATGCGTTTCCTCTCATGCAGATCGCACATAAATGCTAACTGGCAATGTTTGAATGGGTTTTGTAGTTTGGCAGAACGTCAATAGAAGCTGTGAAATAGAATGGGCGTAGTGTCCTGTCCCTTTCATATCTGTTGTAGACTTTTCTGTTGTAGTGTTTGTGTGTGTGTGTGTGTGTGTGTGTGTGTGTGTTTGCAGTAAGAAACCAGGGAGTGAGAATAGAGAAATATGAATGGATGGATTGACGAAGACATAGGTGACTTTGCTGGAGCTTTAACTCCTACAGCTTCTGTTTTACTACTACTGCTGCTGCTGCTGCTGCTGCTGCTGCTGCTGCTACTACTACTAACTACTACTACTACTACTACTACTACTACTACTACTACTACTACTACTACTACTACTACTACTACTACTACTACTGCTGCTGCTGCTGCTGCTGCTGCTACTACTTCATTTATTTTATTGTTTTAGCACCATTGCTTCCTCTGTGTCGAAGTGGGGTCCGATGGACAACGTCAGAGATTGTTTTTATTTGTCCCTGTTCCCCCTTTGTTAAGCTTCTTAATCGCAGTTCAGTAGATTCCTCTTGTTCTTTTTTCTTCGCTTTAACCGGCTATAAACTTCGGCTAAAAGTTCTGCTCATCCGTCCACCTCTGGACTTGAGTCTTGTTCCAGAGCCTCCGTGTTGCTTGATCATCAGTTTTACAGGTCTTCGAATGAAACCTCGAGTTTGTCGACTCATGCGACATGCTTGTTGGGGAGGCAGTTGGTCTTTTCGTGCTTTCCCACAGAATGTGCTCCGGAACCCTCTTGGATTGACGAAGGGGAAAAGAGAAGGGAATCATCATCCCAAATTAGTTTACTTGTGAGAATGTGTGAAAATACAAGGCATGAAGCATACATTCTGGGAGAATCAGAGAATAAAACTATACTGTTTAGACTGGCTCGGGAGAAAAGAGGATGATAGTGGAACAAGAGAATATAAATAATATGAGAGTGGTAAGCGCCTGTTGGCATTCAGCAGCACGCTAGTTAAGTGAGGGGAATTAAACACGGGGCCTAGGGGAATCAGGGTTATCGTGAGGAATTGCTCTTTGTATCAAAAGAATATGCACGATTTTGGTCCAGCTGGACTTACGCAGATCTCTCATTTCTTTGTTCCTCTCACTTGGTCGAGTTCTTTAGACCACGGCTACTGGGCTTGAGGGTCTGGTACAAAGGATGGAGAGTGCCAGAAAGAGAGAATGAAATAGGTGAGAATAAGATCGACAGAGAAAAGAGAGAGAATACAGGCCAATGAAAGAGTGAGTGACTGAAAGAAAAAGTGAGAGAGTTTGATAGATATGAGAATGAGTGCGTGATTGTGAGAAACAGGGCAAGAGGGAAAGAGGGAGGGGCAAGGAGAGAGAGAGAGTAAATAGGTGAGTAAATGAATATGTGTACACACACACACACACACACACACACACACACATATATATATATATATATATATATATATATATATATATATATATATATATAGAGAGAGAGAGAGAGAGAGAGAGAGAGATACAGAGAGAATTAAACGACGCATTGAAAGAGTGGCTTAGAGGAATGAGGATAGACAATGACAGAGGCAAGAGGGACATTGAGTGAAAGATAGCGGCAGAGAGTAACGAAGAGTTAGTAAGAAAGAGAGAGAGAGAGAGAGAGCAGAAGAATGGGAGAGGATGGTCAGGGAGAGTGAGATGGTAAATCAATTGTGTACCAAATATCCTCCCCGCCACAAATCTATTTCCGTGACAGCGTTGACTCAGTACTCCAATGATTTATACACGCATGGAAACCGAATAAATACAGCACGCGTTCACTCACCGACTGCTGATCCCTCATTTCTTTCTCCTCCTGCCGGGTTTCCTCATTCCGTTCCTATTTAGTGGTTTCCGGGCCACCCATCTAAAGTAAATACCTGGCGGTGAGACCTCGGCAAACACGGGATCAGTGGCCATTTGGAAACATATTTCTGGTCTAATGGGCTACGCTGGATTACGTGTTAGTACTACGAGGCCTGGGAGCCGTCGTGGTGTAGCGGCTGATGCTCACCTGTGGATCAGAAGCTCGTGGGTTCAGATCCTAACCGAGCCGGACTTCTCCTCCCCCCCCCCCCTTAGGATCACAGACTGATGCAGCCTTTAGTACCAGATATAGTCATAGGAGGTAGATGAGCAGGCGTTATGTTGACCACATCACCCGCCAAGTGCTGACTGGACTGTAAAATATAGGTCTGGCCCTATGTGCCCATCACGCTGGAAGGCGCGGAAAATGGTCCTTTACTTACTTCCGGGCTCCCATAGGCTAGGGGGAAAAACAGTAAAGCCCGACTGTCTTCCCAAGAAGCACGCCTTAAAAGGTTGCTAATTAGCGATATACTGAACTAGGATGGGTTGGATGAATATCTCTTAATATCGCAGCCAAGATGTAAACCACAACACAGAATGCCAGTCGTCTTTTTTTAAGGGCGAGAGCAAAAAAAAAAAAAAGAAACAGTAGCTGACTTCGAACAACTTGATGGGGACAATTAGAGGGAAGACACGGAGATCATCGTTTTCTTCTTTGATCCTTGTGTCAGAAAACTTATATTAGGAGGCTGGTAGCCTTCATGAAAGCTATAGTGCAGTCCAGATCTTCTCGTGTGTCATACAGCTTTGTCTTCATTATGGATGGAACAGGCCAGATTGCGTCTATGTTGTCAGCATACAGTTGTTGACAGTGTTGGAGCACACATTTACTTGGATACTTGACCGCAGTGCCTCGTTTGTCAAAGAACAGTGAGCAGACTCAGGGTTGCCTTGGTCACACACTAACCCACTGATTGTTCAGGCGTATCGACAGGATACACAGTGTGGATGTCTTTTCGATTTATCTCAGTTAACTTATTTCCAACGTTAATAAGGCCTATTGGAGGATACATATTTTTTTTCCAACACTGCTCATTTGTTATTGTCTATTAGTATTGTTTTAGAACTTCTCATTTAGACGTATATTACATTTGTTAGTGTTCTCATTTGCGTATCCATCCATCCATCCATTTATTTTCTGCAAAATAAAATTGACCACTTTCAACCTACTGCGAGGAGTATCGGTTTTAATTGTGGTCTGGTTTCTTTATTATTGGGCGGGCGGGGTGGGGGGGGGGGTGTTTGGGTGGGGGATGGTTGGTTGGTTGTCTGACCTTCTAGTATATTTGCATATACATTGCATCTGTAAATTCCTCTGTGTGTACGTGCGTACGCGCGCATGCGTCTTGTTTGTGTATATGTTGTTTCACATCATAAAACGTTGCGTGTTTTCACACATTTTATGGATGTGTGTGTTGAATGTATCTGTGTTTGTGTATTTGGTTGCCTTTTAGCAAATTTGCATATAAATTGCATATAACGCAAATCATGCGTGACTTATACATCAGGGAGGCATAAAGTACACACAGACGCTAAAGTAAAGACTTGAAGATATCGCTGCCTGACAACTGTTACTAACTCGGTGAATATGTATGCCTTACTTGCATTTGCATATCTGTTGAATGCTGTTTTTTTTTACAGTGCGCCACCAGCTTTTATTTTACACTTAAGGCTAGACACTTAGACAGAAATACATGTTTCCCCCCTCCCCTTCTTTTCTAAACATTACATTTAATAACATTTTATTCGTAGGGAATATTTGACTAATGTTTTCAGCATAATTTCCATCATTTGCGACCCAAAGGCGGATGCGCTTTGTAACAAATCAGCTGACCTGGATGTAATAAATCCACACTGCCATCAGTTTTATCATATTCGCTCTTTATTTCCGATGTGTCCAGACTTTAGGAATACCCTAATTTTTTGACTGCCGTCAGTTATGTCACATTCTCTTTATTTCCAATGTTTCCAGACTTTAGGAACACCCTGAATTTTGTGACTACCGTCAGTTTTAACACATTCTCTTTATTTCCAATATGTCCAGACTATAGGGACACCCTGAATTTTGTGACTTCCGTCAGTTTTATCACATTCTCCTTATTTCCGATGTGTCCAGACTTTAGGAACACCCTGAATTTTGTCACTGCTGTCAGGGGCTTAGATGTTACATCTATGTTTCCACTGGCGGCACGGCTCTAGGGCCAATGTTGCCCTCACATAATGACTTCGCTAGGCTATCACTCATATAGAAAGTAGAAGTAAAGGACCCTTTTTCGCGCCTTCTGGTGTATTAGCATATATCCCTAGATCTATATTTTATAGACCAATCGGCACATTGGGTGGGGGGGGGTGTGGTGTGGTGTGGCCAGCATCAAATTGGCCGCCTTTACTTCCTATGGACTGCACTTGGTACCCACTCAAGGCTGGAAGCCAAGGTCATTTAAAAAAAAATTCCGGCTCCGTTAGGACCTGAACCTACGCGACCTTCCGATCCATCGCTCATGTGAGTTGTTGATTATCACGCATTTATTTGTGAAGAAAATAGGGTGAGGGAGGGGGGGGGGGGGCAAAAGGTTAAGCTGAAGCTATGTATAAATTTTCTTAGAATACGGAGGATTAAGGCAGCCTGGCTCGCAAACTGCATCTTGTCCTCGAAAACTGAAATATGGTGGCCATATCGAACGCAATATTGGATTGGAAAGAGCAGTAGCCGAGGGTATGGTGCCGGTTATGTTGCACAGGGACCGACCAGAACAGAGGATGGCGTAGGAGTGACATAGGACATTAGAGACACACAGACAATTGCAAGGGGGAGTGTGGGGGGGGGGGGGTGGTCCCTGGCTAGGGTTGAGTTATGTTTCTGGGGAGTAGTGGGGAATTCGCGTCTCAGGTGCATAATATACCGAAATGGTCTTCAAAAATGTTCAAAATAGCAAATAAGTGTAATTGAATTAATATGAACTGTATCAATAAATACTTAGGAGGAAATTTTAAACAGCGTCAAAGGAAAAAAGGGTGAGGGGGGGGGGGGGTTCAGTGACCCCTAAAAAACATACTAGACCGGGCAGAAGGTGCTTGAGCCCAGAGATTGCAGCATCCCTGCACTGACCTCTGTGAGACTACAGTCACAGTGCAAGGATACACTTGGCATCGCCACCAGTGCTATTTGTGGCAGTGGAGGCTTTTATCTCAACTGGGGGAATCAGACTGCCTGGACACTCGCTGCTTAAGGGTGTTAGTCTGGTTATGAAAGAGCTTTTGAGACTTAGTCCGGCTGCTGCTGCTGAAGGTCTCTCCTCGCTCCACACATACAACTGTTGAACATTAGGACATGGCTTTGAGACTTCATCCGTCTGCTGTTTCGGCTGATCTCCCGCTACTTATCTGTCAACACTCCCCCCCCCCCTCTCTCTGTCTCTCTCTCTGTCTCTCTCTCTATTAAAACACAGCTGCACAATGTTCTCCAATGTCTCTCTTCTCATTATGTGGCCAAAGAACAGTGTTTGTCTCTTTGTTTGTTGTTGTTGTATATATAGATCTACTTTCATTAGTTTCTTTCAAGCTATCGTTGTTACTGGCCGTCCAAGGTAATCGTAACATTCGTCTCAGAAACCACATTTCTGTTGCTTCCTAATTCTTCTTAAGTTGTTTACTAACATTCCAAGATTCACGTGTTACTTATGCGCTTGTTATACGAGGAAATTTGATCAACTGGCAGGGGAGGGGGAGACAAAAGTGCAGCCTCATGTACCTGTCATGTACCACCAACAGAAAAGGTTGATTAAATCGATCAGGAAACCACCAACAAGAGGACTATTTTATTATGGACAGATCAGAACAAGTCATTATCCTCCGCCTCAGAACAGGGCACAACCGATTACTTAACCATACGTACACGAAATTCAAGATAGGCGTTTCGGCCATGTACACATGTGGAAAGGTGCCCCAGACAGCAGAACATGTACTCCAGGACTGCACCGAATTTTACACATTTACTCTTTGAGTCCCAAGGAACGCATCATAAATTCATATGTTTCTGCCTAGAGGCCCAATGAACGCAAGATGCGCCTATTTACGTCTTTCTTGGCTACCTCTTGGGCCTCTGATACCAAAACACCTGGGACTCAAACAGTTAAGGCAAACCTTTTGGCCAGAAAGAACAACAGTGAAACGTAAACTCTATGGAAAACCGAATGAACAACAACGATAGTGATCTTTATACGAGAGACAAAATTGCTGTTATTGACAACTTATTTCAGGCAACGATGGAAGAAGAAGCAATGAGGAATTATTAGTTATTGTTATTTTGTGTGTGTTAATATAAATGGGAAAAAAATCTGCGTCGTTAACGATTAACCAGCCGTGCCGGTAAGTAAGCTGCTGGTCCAAACTTTGCTGCTACTCCCGCCGGAGACTTAAACGCCACAGAAACAAACACAACACAGTCTTAGAAATGTAAGCCCTCAAGGAATAATCTATCTTTGAAAGTTAGCGAAATACATACTTGTATCTTTTTCAGCTAACTTGGCCCCCTACTCTTAGCCGCATTCTTTCGTGTTCTTATATTAGAATAAATATTCAACGGCCGTAATGCGTAATGTCTAGACATGTTTGTTACTGAAAATACCGCCTGGAGTGCAATTACAAGTGCCTGTTTTTATATTTGAAGTACATGGTCTTAATAATTCCAGAGATGGAACTGGTTTGGAGAAGTTGTTTGTATTGAGTGTGGAGTTCTGACTGTTACGGAAACTAGTTAGTTAGTCGGTCGGTTAGTTAGTTAAATTGGCACCTTTCGATCCTTCCATAAGTATACTGTACTGTACGCAGACACAGGAGTCACAGCCCATGGTGATGGCGAGCGTTGACTGACAAGAACCTCAGTAAGAATGTTCAGGGGTCTGCGTGCTCTCGAGGCATGGTGTCTGCCTCAAGTGCTAGAAGTTTCTGGTTCAATTCCCGGGAAGAGCAGGGATTTTTTTCACGTGCACTTAGACTTCTAGTTATATACCTGGTCTCTGGGAAGTGAGATCGGACGCTCGTGTGCATTGTTGCGCACGTAAAAAAAAATAATAATCCCTTGGCAGTTGGAAATCGAAAAGAGTAGCCTAACTGTGCTGCCCGGGCAAAATTTAAAGTTAAAAATCTACCCAAAGTATTTTAGTATTCTCGCCGGTGCTACAGAGCCTGTACACTGTGTTGAGCACCTTCGGACTCAGACTTTTGTTAGAAGAAGAACGGAGTACTTATGGGTTACTACCCGTATGCCATGATGTTGATCCATTCTTCAATCTTCAGACTAAGAATGCGTTTTTTCTCAGACAAATAGCTCTTAACCTATCTGCATCATTTTCTCCTTTATCACTGTTTACTGTCGAAACCAAAGTAAGCCGCATGGCCCGCAGCTGAGATCGAACCCGGCATCCCGGCATTACGAAGCGTTCGCATCGACTTAACCACAGAGCCGACCGAACTGCTAACTACAGATTTGAAAACCCTGAGATTAAAGAATCTCCGCCTGAAAGGCAAGCCCGCAGACATATCTCAGATACCCCGTTCAGTCTTTCAGGAAGTTATATCTGGGGCACCTATAACAGCTAAAACAGTTAAGTGTGATATGCGGTCCTGGGGGGCGGGGGGGGGGGGATTGGGTTAACATGAGTATGTTTGATACACATGGACACGTCACTTCCGTTTTGAATGAATCAATCAATCAAAAATTGACATCACTGCACTGGGGATATTTCCACACGTGCTCCGTCTCTTTCTACAGTAGCTATATCCTTATAAGTCCCAAAATCCCGTACATATCTCACATTGATTCAATAATCATATCCTTATAACAGAATCCCGTACATATCTCAGACTGATTCAGTAACTATATCCTTAGAACAGAATCCCGTACATATCTCAGACTGATTCAGTTACTATATCCTTATAACAGAATCCCGTACATATCTCAGACTGATTCAGGTACTATATCCTTATAACAGAATCCCGTACATATCTCAGACTGATTCAGTAACTATATCCTTATAACAGAATCCCGTACACATCTCAGACTAATTCAGTAACTATATCCTTATAACAGAATACCGTACACATCTCAGACTGATTCAGTAACTATATCCTTAGAACAGAATCCCGTACATATCTCAGACTGATTCAGTTACTATATCCTTATAACAGAATCCCGTACATATCTTAGACTGATTCAGTAACTATATTCTTAGAACAGAATCCCGTTATTATCTCAGACTGATTCAGTAACTATATCCTTATAACAGAATCCCGTACATATCTCAGACTGATTCAGTATCTATATCCTTATAACAGAATCCCGTACATATCTCAGACTGATTCAGTAACTATATCCTTATAACAGAATCCTGTACATATCTCAGACTGATTCAGTAACTATATCCTTATAACATAACGATATCCTTATCAGTAACTATATCCTTATAAACGAATCCTGTACATATCTATCTCAATTCGAGTCGGCGCCAGACAGGTGGCTAATGAATTACTAATTTCAGGTCGGAGTGGCAAGGACAGACTATTTGGCTAAGTTGACACCGCTTCCCCAACATGACCCACAGACACATTTGTTTGGTGCCAGAATTGCTGCTAAAATATTGAAGTGGTCATTTGTTGTTGGAGAGAAAGTCTGATGATTGTTCCGAGATCTACAGCACGGCAGATGTTTGGCTGTGGTCGGTGCGTCTCTCTGCTGCTTCGCTGGAAGATGTTGTGTTATCTGGAGTATTTGAAAGGGCGAATGTAAGACGGGCCTGAGTGCCCAGTTTATGACTCTTTGGGAATAAATTTCGTTTGATTGTTTCGTTTGTCTCACTCCCTGTATTTCTGTACCTATGTACGAGGAAAAGTCACAAATTGTTAAAAAAAAAAAAAAAAACTTTAAGATGATAACAACTTGAAAATCAACTCCACACTGCATGGACAGTATTAACGGCTATTAGCAAAGTATACTTAGGGGGCTAACATCTTGAAAACGGGGATCGCCAGAGGCCTGCCCCAACATAGAAACATTCATTAATATGATACAACTGGCAGCGATCGGCGGGCCACTATGTCTATCCACAACCTTCTGTCTCGACTTTCTTTCAATCAGTTCTGATACAGATGATTTTCCTTGCCACAGTATCAGATTATCCTGCATCTTCTCTTTCGGTCTCCCTCTGCCTCTCCTTCCCTCCAAATTTCCCACTCTTACAATGTACTCCAGCTTTCTTCTTCTCGTGACATGACAAAAGAATGTAGACGGACTCCTTATTTATATATAAAATAGTAAAGATCCCCTTTAACGCCTTCAGGCCCATCGGGCATATGGGAAGAGCACCCATATTTTTACAGACCAATCGGCACTCAGTGGGTAATGTGGTCAGCATATCGCCGGCCGTCTTTTTTTTTTCTCCCCAGGACAGCCATCCTGTTACCCATTGAGGCTGGGTCGACCTGCGACGTCCCCCCCCCCCCCCCCCCCCCCCCCCCACCCCCCCCCCCCCCCCCCCCCCCCCCCCCCCCAGGATAGCCATCATGGTACCCATTTACGTTGGATTACGAGTCGGACTCGCAAAGCCTTAGCCACGGACGCCGCCTCTTTATATATATATATATATATATATATATATATATATATATATATATATATATATATATATATATATATATATATATATATATATATATATATGAGTGTGTGTGTGACCGGGTGTGCGTTTTCGTTCATTCTGGCTAGCCATTGCCACATAGCTTTTATT